>JBBMOE010000002.1:373090-582750 GCA_037975065.1 Chaetodon trifasciatus | reverse complement strand
GGAGGCGGGGTGGGTGGGGCGGGGGGTGTCCAGTCTGGAACAAGCATGAATGTTCCCTCAGTTCCCTCAGACATCGCACTTCCCTGCCTATTTTCACAGCAGCTCTAGAAGAGAGCGAGAGAACGAGGAGGAGGAGGAGGACCTCGGGGTGGGGTAGGGAGGGGTGCCAGGGTGGAGGAGGAGGAGGAGGGATGTGCTTGAGGAGGTGAGCGGGAAGCTGGGGGGTGGGGCTTGCGTCCAGCCAGTGAGCTCATTGGAACAGCGTTGTTGTTTTATCCTCCTACCGAGCGTGTAGTTTTTGGAAGGCATACGAGCCACCAGCCGGCCAGCTCCGTCAGTCGCCCCTTACCGCTGCAGCAGAGAGGAGCCACCCCCACCCCTTTCTGCCCTCAGCACTTGCACACACACATACACGCACACACTTCAGCCAGCCCGACTTACCCACAGGTACCATCCTTGGTTTCGTGAGTTAGCGAGGTCAAGCGGCGAAGACTTGATTGGCTCCACTGAGTGAGTTTTACTGGCGTTGCTTTCAAATGTCTTATTTTTTTCTTACTCGTCTGAACTCTCACTGGTTTTCCCTCTCTGTATTTTTTGGGATGTTTTTTCCCAACCTCCTCTTCATCCTCACGCGGCGGTGAGAAAGCGAACGGACAGACAAGACTTTCATGCCGTGCAGGGCAATGAGGACAAACGCTGAGAGGAAGCAGGAGCAGAGAGGTGGAAGAGGAGAGGACGGAGACAGAAAGGTGTCCTAACCGGATTTGTTTTGTCTCTCTGTCTGTTTCTCCCTCAGCCATCTGGTGCTCCGGTGGAAAATGATCCTCTGGGCCCGCTGCCTCCTGGATGGGGTAAGTTTGCCTAACACACTCCTTGTGCACACACTCCTAGCGCAGATCCTCTCAGTGAGGGGGGCTGAACTGCTTCGATGGTCTCAGGGTTTGGCTTCTGTCAGCAGGCTAGATTTTGATCTGCCTCCATACCTGCTGGTGGTGTCTGGTTGAGGTAAATCTGATCGGTCAGGACTTGACTCTTAAGTCTAAGCTGTTTTCAATCAGAACCTGAAACCCTCGTCAGTCCTGCGGGCAGCGTGTAGGTATTTTTGACAACTCCTGCCAGTAACGGACAGTCAAGCAATGCAATCGGTTGATATATAAACAGCAGGTTCTTGGTTTAGTCAGCTAAGTCATTCAGATTGTGTGAGTTTCACCTCTGCAGGCGGTTGAGAGGGAGTGAGGTTCAGGTGAAATGTTGCAAAATGTTTGCAGCACGGCAGGGTTTTCTCTCTTCAGAGCGCATTTTTGATGATTTTAAGCTTTTATGCAGCATCAGAAACAGAGCTGGTCCTGTGGCCGCTCACGCTCTTCCTTTCAGTCTCCAGTCAGATGATCAGTTGTTCATCGATCGATTTACGTCTCCGCTCCTGATCTTGATCTTTCCATTGTTGAAAATCTGGATAAAATGTCTCCTGGGTTTTTTTTTTCTTCAATACTCTGCTCATGTAATACCGATTCATCACTGCACGCACTGCCTTTACTCCAAAGTCCACTAATTACAAAGTCTGCATTATTAATGGCTCTTTTCATCATCCAGCTTTTTCCCAATTGAGCAATGTAATGGGATCCATGCAGAATCATGTCACACACATTCATTCATTCATAAACGAACCCTGCTGGCAGCTCCCGTCCCACCAGCATTCTCACAGACTTCATCACACGGCCATGTTCTCTCCAAAAAAGCCTCACTCCCTGCCCATGATGCCTTTTCAACATGTTGCGGTATCTCAAGACGAAAACCTCAATTATATCACTGGCTCAGATTCGCTTCTCTGGCGCGCTCTTTTTCATCTGCGGTCGCTTCCCTCGCTTTCTTTCTTTTTTTTTTTTTGTAAGGCTCGGATTCAGAAAGACAAAGATGGGAGAAAAGAGGGAAAGATGGAGGAGAAGGAAAAGAGACAGTGGCGAATGAAAGAAACTCGGAGGAGGAGGAGGAGGGGGGGGTTCGAGCTGGATAGTAAAGTGGGGGTGGAGTGAGTCAAGGAGAAAGCTAGTGAGAGTTGCAATGTGAGCACTACTGTTTCTGGGCCCTCCACACACTCCTGTTAATGAGAAAAAGATGTCAGAGCAATGGAGGGAGGAGGATGGGGCACCAGCTACTCATGAGACCAGTGGCCTACCATACACACACACACACACACACACACACACACACACACACACACACACAGAACATTTTACACACTTCCGTCAAATTCTGTCCTGTGTTTAAGGTGCTTCCAATGTAGTCGTTCAACTATTTGTTAGCTTTTTTTGAAATGAAACCTTGGCTGTATTTGCTCCCAACAGCGCGGTCACTTTGACTTTCAAACACCCCACCGCAGCCTTAATTCCACACACACACACACACACACACACAGACGTAGGTTTACCCTGGTGAGGTATT
Source organism: Chaetodon trifasciatus (assembly GCA_037975065.1). NCBI lineage: Eukaryota > Metazoa > Chordata > Actinopteri > Chaetodontiformes > Chaetodontidae > Chaetodon > Chaetodon trifasciatus. Next base: position 580,308 of record JBBMOE010000002.1, on the reverse strand, counting down.
TGGAACAAGCCACAGTGAAATATCACACACGCTCGCTGGTTTTCTATCATGGGGGTGAGATATTTTTTTCTCTTTATCCCAGAAGAGAGAGTGAACCCGGCCGTTGCCGTCTGAGACGCTCACCTGATCTCTCTGATTCCCCTGTCTGTTTACTGTGGAGTTTTTCCAAACTTTAAACACCACAAATCCACTCAAAGTCTCGTTTTTCAGCCTGCCGTTCTCTTCTGTTTGTGTCCGCAGAGAAGCGTCAGGACAATGGCAGAGTGTACTTTGTCAACCACAACACGCGAACAACGCAGTGGGACGACCCGCGGACCCAAGGGTGAGACTGCGAACTCGAAAATGTACCAGTGTGTGTGTGTGTGTGTGTGTGTGTGTGTGTGTGTGTGTGTGTGTGTGCATGTGTTTGTGAGATGTGAGATGGTACGCCGCTTTGGGTGTTTGCTCGTACTGAAGAAGATCCTCATCCTGCTCCGCTCAGTGTGCCGACAGAGGGACTCGTCCGCTTTATGATATGTGCATGTTCCCCACTGATCAGGGATGTCCTGGAGTATTATGGAGTTTAAAGAGGCGTGTTCCCATAGGAGGGACACATTTTCTGAAGCAGTGCAGGGAAATTTAGATATAAGTGAGTTTACGGGAACGCAGAAACAGTTTTGGTAAAAGGAATTTAGCTTCAGCTGCTACATGTGTGGGAACCCTGGTTGCACCGTGGTTCATCTCACTGCTCCTCAAACTCGAAACACCCAGAGATGAATTTGGAAACTTTTTGGGCTGATGTCCTCCGATCTGTCTGCTGTTTCTTTGATCATTTTCCTGGCGTTATCTTCTATTTCTTGACATTTAAACGCTTCCTGAATCCTTTATTTTCCTCTCACTTCGCTCATTCTGATTGAACCTCCGTCAGCCTGTTGGTTGGAAGTAAATTTCACACGGGATGAATTTTCAGGTCTGTTTTATGGACAGGCTCTTGAATCTGCAGAGCCTCTATGTGCCTTCATTGGGGCTAGCTGGAGATGTGGTTACTAGCCCCAGTTTGTGCCTCTTATCTATTAACATCACCCTCAAGTCACAGAGCCCAGTGTACCAACCTTTGACAAACTGCACACTTCCTGCTGTTCTGAAGCTCTTCCCAGAGTCTTGTAGGACCTCAACTTATAAAAAAGGAGTTTTAAGCTGTGTTCAAACACTAAAATGGGAGCCGAAAAATGACAGTCTTTGCTTGATTTCAGCAACATGGACCTAAATATGAAGGTGAGAATTTTCTATGTTCATGAGGACCTGCAGCAAGGACATATGTCACAGATAGAATACACCACTGACTGAATGTGCAACAGACAAACATTTTTTTCATCCAGATGTTTGGAAGTTCTGGAAATACCTTCAGATCAGCGGTAAGTGTTTTCTGAGAGACGTCAGGGTATTTATTTTTTAGATTTTTTAATACATGAGAGGCGCAGGCTGTGGTGAGGGTGAAAGGAGGAATGCTTGGCGGCATTCAAAATACTTCTCAGCGTTACTCCTTTATAATAAAATACAATTTTATACAGGCCTGTCCTGTGACCCTCTAGACTTTATTTTGAGCTGCAGCAGTCTGGATAAGTCAAACATGCCTTCGGGATCCCCAGAGGAGATAAACTCCACCTGAGCACGGCTGTGAATCTCGTACCATCGCAGGGTTTTTGTTTTAGTGTCCAGGGCTTTAGATCCACAGGTTGGTGGGGAGGTGTGTTAGTTTCATCCCCAGGACGGGGCCCCTCCGGCTGGGACCGTGCTCACTGCCCTTTCCCTGTTGCAGGATGATCAAGGAGCACCCCCTGCCCCCGGGCTGGGAGATGAAGTACACCGCCGAGGGAGTCCGATATTTTGTGGACCACAACTCGCGCACCACCACCTTTAAAGACCCCCGACCCGGGTTTGAGTCAGGGTAAATATTCTCTCAGCCCTTCCTCCCAAAGCTGCTTGTAGAGAAAATCAAAGTATGTCACAGACTGAGGCAAAGACATTCTGAGGAAGTGATCTCTGTCATTCAGGTCATGGAAGAACACAAAGTGAACTAAACCAAATTAACTTCAGCTTTTTTTTAACCATTGCACAATGATTTTGCCTAAGTCTGACATAACTGACCTGCAAATCTTGCTTTAAGCAATCCCCTCGTTTTATGAAAACCTTACAAGATCATAAAAATGGTCAAAACTGCATCTTAATCTAAACTGCACCCTCGTTTCATTCTTTATCTGCCCATGGTTTATCCACTGCCTTTCATTTCTTTGCCAATTTCAAACAGAATCAACTTAAGCGTCACAGATATTTTAACAAAGTCATATTTTATTACAGCTACATGTTCATGCTAGCACACACGCACGCACACACACGCACACCTTCCCCCCGGCCTGTGGATGTTTGCCTTGAAGCAGTCTCAAATCTTTACGCAAAAGTCAGGAGAATGTGCAGATGTGCGACAACAGATCCACTTCAGACTGCACTGGCATGTGTGTGTGCGCGCGTGTGTGTACGTGCGCGCGCTGGTGTTAATGGGCTTTTTCTGTGGTGATGTTCGGCATGCAAGTGTGTATCAGCTCGTGGCGTGTTTGTGTGTGTGAGTGCATCTGCAAGCTGCTTTTCACGCTGATAATTAAGCGTATTTTTAGGCCGCTGGTCGTGGAGAGCTTCTGAGAGTCTTCGCTGTTTTTTACGCTGGATCCTGCAGGAGTGTGCGTCCGCAGCCGGCGCTCTGCCGCTGTGGTCTTCGTTTTCTAACCCGAACCGATGTGCCTGGCAACGCCGCGAGCACAAACCAGACGCACTGGACGCCTTCGTCTCCCCCCCCCCATTTCACTCTCTCTTTCCTTCCTCCCATTATCTGTCCAACTCTCTCGCTCTTTCTTTCTCTCTGCCTCTCCGTTGCTGACGAGGCACATATCCAGCGTGTGTGTGCAGTGGGTTGGTGGAGCTTATACTAACACAGCTGCAGGCTCGGACTCGGCTCTGTCTTTGAGACCCAGACGCACCGAGTCGTTATTTAGAACAGAATAGCTGCTGTGAATTTAATATTTACTTTGAGCGTCTGGCACGCAACCTGGAACATCAGGGCTTCTTAAAGGAGACCGTCACGTTTCCGCTGATCAGCTGACAAGCGAGGAGCTGAGAACATAAGACACCGAGGCCTGCAGTTTGTTTGTTTTAGATTATTAACTCTGGAATTATTCAATGAGGATTCCCCACGGATTTTGCGTAAATTGTGTAAAATCAACAAAGCTCGTCTCTTCTCTCTCTCTCAATGTGTGTGTGTGTGTGAGTAGGTCACGGCAGGGCGGTTCACCCGGTGCTTACGACCGCAGCTTCAGGTGGAAATACCACCAGTTCCGTTTCCTGTGCCATGTAAGTGTTAAGTGGACTTTGAAGCCACAATGTAACTCTTCCCATCCACACACCACACCTTGATCCGTGTGTATTACAGTTTTCACACTTACCTGTACTGACATTGAGCCATGCAGATAGTTTTGTCCAGGTTTTGTGGTGTCTCTCTGCACACTAATATGGTGGAAGTGAATGGAATTTCATGTTGAGTATCTCTTTGCACAATGAACTTCCATCCACCTCCATTGTATTTGGGTGGGGGCAGATTAGTATTAATGGGAAAATAAGTTTTTTGTAATGGGATGTCAGATTCAGTTTGAGTTTTCAGGACCGGTCTTTGGCTTAAAGGTGCATGTAAGCGATATTTTCATGATAATTATGAACTGTATGAAATTCACCATCAGTGGTGGACTAGACACTGCTGAATAAAAGCCAACATCTGGACTGAATATACCGCTACAGGACATATACTCATCCATGTTTAACTCACAAAGGCTGTTTTTGGTTACGACTAGGGGTCGAAACTGAGTTAGGGGTGAGAATTAAAAGACTTGTGGTAACCAGCAGCCATCAGTTGACTGACTCAAACCGAAAACTAACTTCTTCTTCTTCTCTTCTCTTCTGCTTCTTTCCAGTCCAATGCCTTGCCCAGCCATGTAAAAATCTCAGTGTCCAGACAGACGCTGTTTGAGGACTCCTTTCAGCAGGTCAGAGACGAACACACGCGGTCTACACTCAGATATCGCAACATTAATCTCATCTTGTGTTCATTACACAGTATTGCTGAGATACAAAAAAATGGCCGTACATCACAGTGTGTTTATGTAAAGTAGTGATGGTTGGACAAAAGCTTGTCATTGGCTGATTCCAGCGTCCGAGCTCCAGTGTTCTCTCCATCTCAAATGCTGCCTGTTGAGAAGTGTTCATGTATTTGTTAATAGTATATATACATCTCTTGTCATCAGATCATGAATGTGAAGCCATACGACCTTCGCCGCAGACTCTACATCATTATGAGAGGAGAGGAGGGGCTGGACTACGGCGGCATCGCCAGGTGAGAGAACCAAACACACCTTTCTCCTCCTCCTCACATTCTCTCATGCTGCAAGTGGTACTGCAGTGTTTTCAGGGACCCTTATTATGTTATATTGACATTTCTTTTAATGTTGGTGCGGTGATGGTGTGTTTTTCCTGTACCTGCCACTTCTTCTCCTTCTCTGCACCACCTTCCTCCTCGTCTGGAACCAGCTTCTGAGTTGGTGTTTCCTGCAGTTCCTGGCAGGATTGAAACGAATTTTAAAAGATCATAAAGAGGCAATGGGCACAGAGCATGACAGGGATCATGATTCAAGGTGTTGGGATCGCTGGTTTTGTGTGAAGTCTGTGTGTGTGAGGGAGATATTCTCACTGGTTGCCAGCAGAGGTCCTACTGTAAATTGCTTAATGCCTCTTTTAAATGTTGCCTCCTGAACCATACAACACCTCCTACCCTCTTACAATATTTCTGTCCTCCCTCTCTTACCCCATCCCTCCATCCACCCATCACACGTATCCATCCTGCCCCCTGTGTCTGCTGTGTTCCGGGTCTTCCTTCCTGTATATGTCGTATTTTTCTGTTGGCGGTGTTCCCATTTTTTCTGTTTGGTTTTGCATTGTGTCTCTGTCTCCGGTGTCACGTCAGTGGTTTTACCCTATGGTAGGTGACATCATGCTGTTCTACCACAGGGTAGAACCACGGACGGGATGTTGGGAGGTGTCTGCGTCCGTCCGTCCGTCCATACCCCCCTCCCATAAATCCCAAGGGGGAGGGCAGGGGCCTTGGGAGCGCTTGGTGCTGGTGTTGCAGCTGGTGGTGGTGCTGCTGGTGGGCCCTCATTCTCTCTAACATGCATCCTTACACAATCTGTGTCTTTTTTGATTCTACCTTGTGTATTTATCCTTCACTTTGTATGTTTTGTCCTCATATAATTTATGTGTGCAATTGTGTTAATGTACTGCATATTCTAATTTGTACCACAGTCACTTTTTAAACATGATCGGCACAAGACTAGCACAGAGGAATAGCCTAGATTAAGAAAAAAGTTTTATTAAAGTTATAATTTTGGGAAAAATGCTTATTCCCTTCTTTTGCTGACAGTCTAAAAATATGAAGCTTGAGCTGGCATATGATTATCTTAGCTTAGCATAAGGCTAGAGGCACGGGGGAAGCAGCTGTCCACAGGCAGCCAAATCCACCCACCACCTCCTCCAAAGCTCACTGATTAACATGTTACATCAGGTTTGTTTAATCCGGAGGGAAAATTTGAAGCTAAAAAACAACACTGTATGGGTTTACGTGAGTTACGTGCAGGAGTATTTCTCGACTGGGTGCAGTGGCTTCTTGGTGTCGCCACCGTAAAACTGCCAAGCAACCAGCGGCGCCTGACATGAGAATGATCTAAATGAATGCTTTAATGAGAAGCTGTAGGCTTATTCAATCTGTTTGCCCAAATATAATTCAGGATTCATTCATTCAGAATTACGTCAGGATTTGCAAACCTTTCTAAATTCGTATGGGGTCTGTTTGGAAGTTGTCTCAGTGTTGATGCTCTCTGCTTTACTGGGCATCACATTTAGATAGTCATTTCAAAGCACTTGTGGATTAATTAGATACAGAGAAGAAGAAAAACTATCATCATTAGAAAACCATCCTCGGCTGCGTGAAAGATGAGGGGAATTCAGAAAATAAACTCCAAGCTCTCTGGAGTTGCTCTTACTTACGTGGCTGAAACTGACTCAGTTCTGTGTTATGATGTTCTGAAATACACTGAGAGGCAGCATCTCCTCCCATTATCTAAACATTATTCAAACATACAGTGTGTCATTCCTCTGAAGTGGTACAATTGCCTGTTTCACTGCCAGTGTTGTTATTTTTCTGTTTATTTCTTTCATTATGGTCTATAAACTGTGTCTGTGGATCACGTTCTGTCTGTGGATTAAACGTACTGTGATTATGTTTTGTCTGTATTTGTGATGAGGTGTCTTCTTTTCTCTAATGTATTTGTTTTTCCAGTTGTTTCTGTTTTTATCTGTTCTTGTTCCTGGACTCCAAAATGTCTTTTATTTGCTCCCAGTGACCGCTTTGTCTCTGCTCAGTGATGAAACTAGCTCCTCTACTGAGCCAGTCTTTGATCAAAATGATTGTTTCTGCACTTTGCAAGTCTATTTTTAAAAAGAAAATCATGTGCATTGACCCTGGACGTGATAACGGTGCATCCCTGCTGGCCTCTGTCAGCCTCTTGGACCTTAAAGTGTCCCATGTTCCTCTGCTGCATTAATGTCCTCTGTCCTCTTGCCCTGCAGGGAGTGGTTCTTCCTGCTGTCCCACGAGGTGCTTAACCCCATGTACTGTCTGTTTGAATACGCCGGCAAGAACAACTACTGTCTGCAGATCAACCCGGCCTCCTCCATCAACCCCGACCACCTCACGTACTTCCGCTTCATCGGACGCTTCATCGCCATGGTGAGCATCACTTTGGAGTAGTTTTATTAAAATGATGCTGAAAGATGAAATCTCTGGCTCGGCTGCATCAGTTTTTATTTTTCCTCTTTTAAACTCTCCATCGTGAGTCCAGCAGTGTCATAGGAGTGCGACGCTAAACCTGCGCTCAGTTAAAAAGACGAGCGTAAACCATGAAACCGGTAAGTTCAGGCAGAATTTTGCGCAGAAACTCGTCAGACATCAAACCGACTGAGCTCCATTTGATGGCAACAGAAATGTGAAGGCAGAGGTTCCTGTAGAGAGCATGTACATGTAAATGTTGTTTGACAGCTGGAGCCAGAGATTTTTCCTTTGAATAATCAGCACAGACAGAAACATTGCTTCCATGTGTGTGCTGACATATTTATGAGCTGTTTTTAACTGTGTTTTTTTGAGCCAAATGCTTATGCACTTGCTCCATTGGCATAGCTTCTTTTTTAGTTTTTTTTAGTTTTTAGGGGCGGTGGGGGTCTTTTGCCTTTATTTGATAGTGACAATGAACTATGAACACATAGATAAACATGAACAGTGGTATGACATACAGCAAGGGTCCACAGCTGGACTGGAAGCAGGGACCACAGACAAGGCTTTCATTTTTTCAGTTTAGCCTGAACTTAATATGTAAGTCTTTGGTCTTCTGAATGGCTAATATGTCATATATTCAGCAGCATCTTTTACATAAACATCCTGTTCAGTATGAAGGCCTATTTTGACAAGAGAGAAACACACTTACTGCAATATGTTCACATATTAATTAATGTACATATTTATACATTAGGAACCACATATTTCTCTCTCACACTCTCTCCATCACACACATTTGTTTCCATCACTTATGAGGACATTACAGAGATGTAGACTCATTTTGTGGAGACTAACCCCAAACTTAGCCCTAACCCTAAGTCTTCACCCTTGAATGATTAAGACAATAGAGTCCAGCATTATGGTCCTCACAAAGTTGTCGGACCCCACAACATGAGTGGGCTTCTGGTGTTTGGACCCCACAAATACAGACAGACAAACACACACAAACTCATGAGATATTATGAAATGGGATTTAGGGTGCAGACGAGCATTTTGTGTCATCATCAGACAGGCGTAGTTGCCGCCCACAGGGCAATACAACCCTTACATGAGAGGCAGACAGTTAGCACGTGAGTTAGCACGTGGGTTAGCGCGTAACGTCACATGCAGTGTTTCCTGTCCTTCCTGCAGACGCTGACATTATGCGGTACGGGCTCTTACCGCTGCCACTTTCTCTTGAAGATGTGTAGAATTCAATCGTTTCTGACGTTCACTAACATGATTTACAGTTTGTACTATAATGTCTCTCTCTCTCTGGGATCAGCTCCAGAAAGCTGTAGGCCCCAAAAACCGACACCCTCCACCCCTCCTTCAGTCTGCCACCCCACCCCTCACCCACACCATGACCTCACTGCCGCACCCAACCCACACCCGCCAGCAGCTGCCTATATTTAGTCCTAAAATGCACTTTGCTGACTTGCCTTATAAAGATGCTTGTCTCTACGAAGCCTGAACGACCAAGCCCCTCTGACTGCCTCCTTTTCTTTCTCCTCTCTTTACCTTTTGTACTTTCCCATCTTTTCCACTGACACCCTCTCCTCTGTCTATCTGTCTATAAATCTTCCTGCCCTTCTGTGTGTGTGTGTGTGTGTGTGTGTGTGTGTGTGTGTGTGTGTGTGTGTGTGTGTGTGTCGCACTGGCCGTGAGACAGACTCATGGTCATTCAGGATACAGTAGGACAGAACAGACTGTGACTGAGTCAGTCAGTGGGCGCCTGTGTTGTTCTTGGCTCATTGCAGCTCAGAGCCCTCTGTGGTTTTTATAACATTAAACAGCTCCGTCTGGCTGAATCTACTCACTCTACCTCTCTGTGAACACACACACACACACACACACACACAGGAGAGATGATGACTTGCTTTGAATCTGTGTGAATGTATTGAGTTAGCGTAGTGTGTCGGCTCTGTATCATGATCTAATCTTGGAGTTTTCACCATGAAAATAAGGACAAAAGGTACATAATAAGAGTCATTTTGAAGTCAGGCGTTCGCATGGCTGCAGCTACGATGTCAGTTCCCCTCTGGACCATTAAGAAACAAATACATATGTCACCTTGTGCGGCTGGAGTTGTAGAAAGCTGCACAGATTAAGCATTTGGGACATATATTATATGAATTATCAGTTGCGGTTTTGTCCCAATAAATCCATGTCTATAAGCAGGTGAGGAGTTTTTGCGGGTTAATGATTTTGACAGGAGAATTATATCAGGCTGCCATACTTCCAGAAATAAAAGGCCCATTCATGTTTCCTGTAAAGGTGACGGCTGTTATTTCTAACACTTGAATGGGCACGAAACAATCCCCAGATAATCATCAGCTCGAACACCGAAAGGCTGAGAAGAATATACGAGCAGTTTGTCAAGCGCAAATTTGAACCATATGTCACCAATGGCCGTACAGTAACACTGTAATACCACCAAATTACAGCGGAGGAAAAATACTCCCGTCGCTTCTCTGCTTCATTGGATCCAGAGACTCAAACCTGCCATATCATCAGGTTTAGTGAGCTGACACTGTGTTTTTCTTCATCGCTTTCTGAATCTGAGCAGTGAACACCAGGTGACCAGGTTCCTTATTGTGGTTTTTAATGTAACAAATCCTCCCTGCAGGCTTTGTACCATGGAAAGTTCATCGACACCGGCTTCACGCTGCCCTTCTACAAGCGAATGCTGGACAAGAAACCCACGCTCAAAGACCTGGAGTCCATTGACCCTGAGTTTTATAACTCCATCATGTGGGTCAAGTAAGTAACACAGGATGGCTTACCTCTGGATGTGTGACTTATGGTTATTTAATGCTCACAAGGGTAGAAAGTGGAGGGAAATAATCAGTCAGGACATTTCAGACGTCTTTGTAAACACCACTGAACTGATGAGGCTTAGCTGGAAGTGAGAGCCTGATTTTCTCAGTCCCGCACAAGCGAACAGATCTCCAACCCAGTGTGTAAAAGGCGGAGTAGCAGGAAATGTCCAATTTAAAAGAATTATCCTTCTTGCAAGAAATGTAGCCAAGGCTGTTGACTTAAATTTGCGGGTGTGTGTCTGTGTGTGCGTCCGTCTAGAGAGAACAACCTTGAGGAATGCGGTGTGGAGCTGTATTTTGCACAGGACATGGAGATCCTCGGGAAGGTTTCCACTCACCAGCTGAAAGACGACGGAGAGAACGAGCTGGTCACAGAGCAGAACAAGGAGGAATACATCGGGTGAGTTAACGTGAGCCGTGATGACCTCGACAGCTGAGCAGACGGAGAAGAATGAGACTTTATCAATGAGAAGTCTAAGAAATGATGTCAGTGACGGAGACCAAACCGTAGAAACCAACCACTGTTCCTTCCCACAGCCTGCTGACAGACTGGAGGTTCACTCGAGGGGTGGAGGAGCAGACTAAAGCCTTCCTGGACGGCTTCAACGAGGTGGTTCCTCTGGAGTGGCTGCGCTACTTTGATGAGAAGGAGCTGGAGGTGAGGAGGAGTGGGAGGGCTCTCAGTCAGAAGAAACGTTATGAATTTAAGGCTTTAGAATACAGTAAAATTTCCTGAATCCAATTGTTTTGACTCTCATTTTACTGCCATGTAATGACACTCCTCTTCAGGGAATGAAACTTTATTTATACATCCAATTTCATCCAAGAAGATGCAGTGCAGTGTGATTCAAAGATGGAGGAAATTGAGGCATTAAAAACAGAGCGGAGATGATTTCTGTAACGAGAAATTTCAGAATGAAATGAATAGTAAATAAAAACTGGATGAGGTCAAATACAGTGAAAGTTTCTAGGCAAAGCTTGTTCTTCAAATTTGCCTTCTTTAAAAGTTGCTGCACAGATCTACTTGGAGACTAATTCAGAGTGGGGGTGTGTATGAACGGAACGCATCATTGCCATCAGTGAACGTTAATACTACTGTATGCTGCCCATACAGCAGAAATGCTTTCCAGGATTTCAATGGTAGAAAAACCTGCTGCTGAGCAGGATGAATGGAGAGGAAGCTGTTTGTAAATCGCTGCAGGTCCTGATTGATGAACAGTTTCTCCTTGAGTCCTACTGCAGCTTTCATCTAAATGAGTCTACGTCCCAGCAGACAGTCTAACAGAGACAGGGACTTCAATTAGTCTGGAGTCGAGATGGGACACGCTGTGTTAATGCTGTCCTGTCCTGTGTCCTCTGTCTGAGTGACACAAACACGCATATCCAGAACAAAGGACGCACGGCTGCACTCTGGATTTCAAATGTCACTTTGTTTGTTGCAGCTGATGCTGTGTGGGATGCAGGAGATCGATTTGGCTGACTGGCAGAAGAACACCATCTATAGGCATTACACCAAGAACAGCAAGCAGATCCACTGGTTCTGGCAGGTACAGCCGCACTCATGCTAGAAGCTGCAGAAGCTAAACACACACACGTCCGCTACGATGGAACGATGAATGACGGAGCTGTGTTCCCGCAGGTGGTGAAAGAGATGGACAACGAGAAGAGAATCCGTCTGCTTCAGTTTGTGACGGGAACCTGTCGGCTGCCTGTCGGAGGCTTCGCCGAGCTCATAGGTACACAACGCTAATACACACAGCACACACAACACCACATCCATGACGTGTCGCTGTCCTTTAGAAAGCTTTGTAAAATGAGGATATTTGACATAAGCAACGACGTCCATCAGAGCAGGGAGTGTGTTGTTCTGCTGTGCTGAGGAAATTTAAACTCACGGTTGAAAATAGTAAAACAAATTATGATCAGAAACACTCACGCTGATAATTTGATGAAATAACTTGATGTTGTTTTTTATTGTTGCTGTTATTTTTACCCCTTCAGGAAGTAACGGTCCCCAGAAGTTCTGCATAGACAAGGTGGGGAAGGAGACTTGGCTTCCGAGAAGCCACACATGGTAAGCTGCTACTGTGGATAAGAGTAAAGATTAACTTACACTGATGCAGAGCCTGATGACAGTGTGATCACAAAGAGGAATGACTAACGGTGACCCGTTTGCCTCCTCCTCACAGCTTCAATCGTCTGGATCTGCCGCCCTACAGAAGCCTGGAGCAGCTCAGAGAGAAACTCCTGTTCGCCATTGAGGAGACGGAGGGATTTGGGCAGGAGTGACGCAAGCAGTGGACGCAAGGCGGTTAAAGGAGAACACTTAATTCAATGGGATTGTTTTTGTTATTAATATTATTATTTTGAATTTGTTAATCACAGGGCTGAGAAGTCACCTGTCATCTATAGCCCCTCACCTGGGGGAGGATCATGTTTGTGAACTGGGAGACAAGAACACAGAGGGAGAGCGTGGATGCTTAGTTGTGCGTATGCGTGCGTGGTTGCTCACATTAACGCCATTGTGTATATGCATTTAAATGGTGTGTATGTCTATGTGGGTTTGACAGGATGGCACATACAGAGAATTATATTTGACTAGTCTCACCCCCCCCACCCCCACCCCACGTACACCTCTACTCACTGCTTAGAAACGCACCGAAACCAGACAACAGGATCACTGTAATGTCGGCAGCGACTCACAACAACAGCACAGCTACCCGTAAATGCAGTATGACATATCTACCAGAGAGAAATACCTTTTTTAACATTTTAAAGTGACGAGAGAGACGGAGAGCGTGGGAGAAAGAGAGGCAGAGTGTGAGTGCATGTGTGTGACTGTCTACGAGAGACAAGAGAGCTGTTATCAAGAACTAGTGCGCCTCTGTTACAGAGGCTAGAGAGACCAGATGTGATTTTATTTTTTATTTTTCTGTTTACCTGTGAAATTCAGCGTTTTTCTCCTGTACATAACTAAAATAAATGAGATTTCAATCTTGAGCTGAGTTCATGCTTCTTTTTTTTTTCTCAAGAGAAATATTCAAGGTTTGTATAAACCTCAATGGGATGCACTGTTTGAACACCTTAAACTGAGTTTTCTAATGAGTTTTGTTCATCCACCAAAACAGCAAATGACAGAGCACAAGGCCTAGAAACTTTGCCAAAGAGTTACTTCCTCACAAATCATTTGATTAGCTAGCTTAGCCCTCTGCATTTGATTGAGTGTTACTTCATTGTTAATGTCATATTATCACAGCTTATCAGGTGCTGTAAGCAGTAATCGCACTCCCATTCATTCATGTATTAATAATTCAGTAGGGGAGAACTGGGATGAAAGTTTTTCAGATAAACATTGTTTTAAAAAGTTACCGACAGAAACCCATTTTGGTTGTAACCAAAAACTTGTATGTTTTATCAAAACCAGGTGCTACTCTGTATAAAAGTGGAAGGAATCTGGTATAATTTGACTTTGAATGAACCTCAGTACATGCCTCATGAGACAAAAGACACACTGCACGCACACTTCACCAGGAAAGGATGAGCTGAATGTGAATTTTTGAATGGAGTTTGGTGCGCAGGTCTCTTCAAGTAGGTCGTAAAGGGAAGGCAGCTTCTCTGCATTTTCTCTTGTATTCTACTTAGACACAGTTGTGCTTTAAGCTAAATGCTAGCACCAGCATGTTGACATTCTCACAATGATAATGGACACATGATGTTAAGAAGGTATAATGTTTACTATGTTAGCCATCCGGTGTATTAGAATAAACATAAATGCATAACACGTTTTCAGGCGGACAGGGAATGTCCATAGTTTTGCAGGGATTTGGTCACTTGGATGAAAAAGTAAAAGTTATTTCAATCCATCCTGAAGGGATCATGGGAGTACCAAATTTAAGGGCACAGGTGAGACATTTCACAAACGTGTCAACCTCACGACAGTGCAGGAGGAAAAGTCATTCGGGTTCATCCTCTGGAGACCATGAATTTTTGTATAATAATCATCCGATCCATTTAATAGTTATTGAGATCAATTTATCCAGACCAAGACCGACCAATGTTGCCATCTCTTGAGCCATGTCACTGACGTTACTAAAAATATACACACATGAAGAGAACGAGTGAACACAAAGAAGATGATGCACTGCAGTTCCTGAAACATGTGTCCATGTGAAAGTAGACAGACAGACAGACAGGACTGTTAAACCATAACACTCTAATACTGAAGTCCCGGTCCAGTCTGAGCTCACTGAATGTGACACATGCACATTTTCTGTTTTAACATGTCTTTGTCTTTTAGCTGAAAGTGTTGATTTACAGCTTCAGCCTCTGTTTTATCACTGCAGGCCTGTGGACAGTCTCCGGACAAAATCCATCCTGCTGTCATCCTCTACAGCTGTTGGAGAGGAGACTCATACCTGGATCCTGTTCATTCCTCCATTCTGACCAATCAGACCCAAGGAAAAAGAGGAAGTGGACCAACCTTTATGGCAGCATGACAGTCCAGATGTGGTTGGAGACAGTGGAGTTAGAGCTGACCACCACACCTGCAAAATGAACTTAAGCTTCTGCTTCATTAATTCAAAAGCTAAATGAATTTAAAGGCTCCATGTGATAAAGTACGCCGTCCCACTCGTGTCCCATCAGGTCTCTCAGCCTCCTCCAACCATGCTGCCAGAAAAATACAGAATATCTATGGATGTTTTTATTAGACATCATTATTCTATCTTCAAGTACAAAATAAAATATTGCAACACAGCTGCATATAATAGAAGACATGCAAGGCAATGAGGGGAGGAATTTTAATATGAACAAAAATATGCACTAAATACAACATTGCGCTGCATTATTAAGCACTAATGGGAACATGCAAAGCAGAAACAGACAGTTGACAGACATGAAAAGTAAATAAAATACAGAAATCAATCTGGCTCATTAAAGCACATGCACACAGGGAGTCCTACATGAGTGCTACATTCCCCAGAAAAAGTCCAGATGTGAGGAGTAATAATAAGATTAAACCTGGAAAAAGGAAGCAGCAAAACCAAGAATGTATTAACTAATTAATGTAAACATGAATAACTTACAACAAAGCCAAACTTAAAACTATCGAATAATGTCACAAACACAGCCACTGGTCCCCTGATGCGAGCTTCAGCCCTCCTTTAACTCCAGCACCTGGTGAGTGATTGACAGCACCTGGAGGGAGACACAGAGAGAAACACCACAGAGCGCTACGCCATGTCACAGCGAGCCCAGACTGGCTGCAGCAAAAGAGTGAGTTCCCAGCACAGACAGATGCAGGACAGCAAGGAGCAACTGGTTTTCAGTGCTGACAGAGCTGACCACTAATTTACAATTTCTTTAAATAAACAGTATGTGCTCACTGCTCTAATATGTGCTGGGATTGAGTTCCACTCTTGAACAGTGACTGACTTAAAGCACCTTTTCTCAGAGGGATAATACAATCCCCTCTTTCTATACTTCTCAAATGATGCACAGTTGTTCTTGTGTTTACAAACTGGCGGAGCAGAAAATTAGCCAAACATGTACATATTTAATTAAAATGATTTCAGTATTGGGCAATGATGAAAATGCACTGATGTCTTGGCAGTGATTTTAAGTACTTGTACAAAGACTGTATGGTTGAGAGTATATGGTACCAGTGCAGTAATATGGGAAATGTAAGAAGAGCAAATACAAAGACATATAAGCTAGATAAAATGCTTTATGACACAGGACACATAAGATTTGAGTTAACTGTAGGCATTAACAGACTAATAGTTACAAGACTACAGCAGTATATTAATAACATGTGCCAGATAGAAGAATTACTGTGTGTGTGCATGCAGGGCAAGCAATTAACAATAGTAGTAGTAATTAAATATGAAATATGGTATACAAAAAATCTAAATGGTATGTTCAAAAACAAAAAAAAAACAAATTAAAGCATGTGAGGTGTCACAAACAAGAAAGATATGAGCATGTGAAAGAAAGAAAGTTGAACTTAAAGCATACTGTCTAAAAATAATGTAAGAGTGTGTCTCTAGCTGATGTGATCAGGTGTGCAGGAGTTCATACACATCCACAGAGAGTGGGCTGATAGGAACGTGTAGATCTTTGTTCAGCTGAAGAATTGATGTGTACACAGTATGTTCACTAAACCTCTGGTGGAGGACCAGGTGTTGCTCTCCGTCACTGTGGTCTCCGGCTCTCTAACAAGTCGTCTCCTTCACAGCCATGCAGGCTGTAAGCAGAGTACCGGGGAATCCTGAGGTGAGTGGAGTACAGAGAGGTTAAGCGGTCCCTCCTTCAGGCAGACTGCACTGGGATCTGTAGCTCTGGCCAGATTCGGCTCAGTTTGACCATTGAAGAAATGATGGGTCTGGAGCAAAATCAGTTTCCATGTTTGCGTAAGAGATGTAAGTGTATCCAGTGAGCACAAAGAGCCTCAGTGTTCTCCTGATGGACATTACAGCAGCGGCTGCAGCCAGACAGCAACGCGGCAGTGTTTGCTAAATGGTGCCACAGTTTTGACCAACAGAAGCTGTGTGTGTCAGTCAGTGTTTGATCTGCGTGATTTGATTGTCAGAAAGTGATTTCTGAGTTGATTCAGCTGTTGGCTGAAAAGTAGTTTCAAACAATGTTTGACTGTAATATGACTTTTATATTTCTATTTGTGCAGATGGCAGAAGCATTTGAAATGTGCACTTGTGTATCAACAGTTTAGCCTCCACTTTTTGAAACTATGAAAGTAAAACCTTATAAATACTTAATGAAATCTACATCTGATAGGACAGTAACTAAAAAATAAAAGGGATCTGCATCTGACAAAAAGAATCTCTTCAGTGTGTCTGTGGCAGAAGCTCAGCATCATTAAAATTACAGAAACTGATAGTAATAGCTGTGGATGCAACAGCCACTGTTCTACTAACAACAAACTACCATCACCACAGGTTTTACACATTTGTGTGGAATACAAATACATTTATTCAAGTATCAATTTTGGCTGACTCCTATCGAGTGTTTCCATTTTATTCTGTTTCATAATTCACAATATTTACGGTGAAAATATTTGTCTTTTTATTTGCCACTCCACTCCATTTATTGGACAATCAGAGTTGTTAAGGTTCAATTTACAAAAACTATAAGAAGTTTGTAAAATATGATGCACAGTTATGGATTAAACAAACCAAAAGTATATAAAGTAATTCAAAGCCTTTCTACATGGCAATTCACATGGTTGTGTGTTAGGAAATTTGATCCTATAATAAAATTGTGATATGAAAACAATGATAATACATAAACGTAAATAAAACGTAAATATTAAAGATAAATATTACATTGAGGAAGGCATTTCACAGTCTAATGAGTCATTTTACACTTCACTGTTACATTTTACATTTCTGTACTTTTACTTAGTGAAATTCTACATACAGAACTTCTATTTTTATAACGTTTGGATACTTTATAAAGTATATAGCATAATGTATTTATATCCTGTAGTGTTGCTGTTTTTTCAATGTAGTTTTCATCTTCTTTGTGTTTGTTTCTTAAGGTGTCTTCTTAAATGTTTTGTCTATGTATGTTTTATTAAACTGGCAAATGACAGCTCAACCTCGAGGTGATAATCTACTTTATTCTGCTTTTTCCGTCGCATATCCTCATGCAGTAACGAATACTACTACTATCCTTCAATGAGTTATATCTGAATTACTAATACCGTATTAATATCCATTTACGGCCACTTCTCCGTAAGTGAAGGACTTTTATTGTGAAAGTACCGCGCTCCTTGGCTCGTCCCGGAAGTAGCTTCGTTTGTTTCCTCGAGATGTCTCCAAGCAGACGAGTCGGTCGAGTCTCATCCACATGTCGTTAATGTGACACCGTGACTATTTAAACTATATTTCCCGTTAACTTACATCACATTTGGACGGCCGTCAGCCTCCACTAACACGTCCCTGTCCAGCGTAACATGGTGAACGCGGATGAAATCGCCAGGTTGTGCTACGAGCGTTTCAACCAACTTCCCCGGAGAGGGAAGCCTGAGCCGGGCAGAGAGTGGACCCTGCTGGCCGCTGTGCTCCAAGTCACCCGGTGTGCTGACTCTGACACAGGTTGGACAGCCGAATGAGCTCAGCCGCAACACCATGTTTATCATTCATTTTAATATGATTGTTCGTCCACCGTCTCTAACATAACGTTAACCTTTAGCTAACGTCAGTGTGTACTAATAAAAGGGGCACACTAAACGTAGCTAAAGTTACAGCAATGTCGGTTCTGACTTGAAGATCAGTTTCTGATTTTATTAGAAGCATCACTTAGACACTCCAAAACAAATTAAGACAGAAAACCATGAAAAATGATATGAAAATGTTTGGACCACGAAGAAAAATGTGTAAGCCTAAAGACAAAATTTGTGACAGATGACATTCCAATGAAATGTGTTTTTCTTTTTTTCACAGTGGAAAAGGAGGTTGTTTCTCTGGGAACTGGGACCAAATGTGTTGGACAGACAGCTATGAGTCCCAAAGGTGTGTGCATACTGGGAAAGTATCTTCTTATACTGGGAAAGTATCTTATACTGGAAAAGTATCTTCTTGACTCTCTCGTTCATTTAGGCGACGTACTTAATGACAGCCACGCAGAAGTCATTGCTAGAAGGGGATGTATCAGGTGTGTATTGATTCAATGTTGTTTATTCTCATTAGCTTTTGAGTATAAACTGCTAGCAGTGTGTGTGTGTGTGTGTGTGTGTGTGTGTGTGTGTGTGTGTGTGTGTGTGTGTAGGTACCTGATCCAGGAGCTGCGCAGGGCTGTGAGTGGTGGGCTCAGCTCCGTGTTCTGTCAGGCTGATCAGTGTGGCAAGTGGAAGCTTCGGCCGGGTGTTTCCTTCCTCTTCTTTACCAGTCACACTCCCTGTGAGTCCAGTATGCTCCCAGTGCTCCTAACTGGCTGTCTCTTTCACAGAATTTGTTTAACCACCAGCAACTTATGTGAGATGATCCACAGGATTTAAATCAGGCGTATGTTTTGTCTGCGATGTAGTGTCCTGGAAGCCAAAATCTGAAACGTCTTGTGTATTGTCAGGTGGTGACGCCTCCATCGTCCCCATGACTGACAGCCAGGCTCAGCCCTGCCCTCCTGTCACATGTATAAAGGACCGTGGGTGGACTAATGGAGGAAGAGACGTGAAAAGGAAAGCTGAGGAAGCAAGTGAAAGGAAAAACAGTAAACTGCCCCGTCTGGAGGGACATGAGACAGCAGGGACAAAGCTAGAGGACAGAGAGGACCCCAAACAATCCTTTCTTTCAAATTCATCTGAAAGTGAAGCTCCATCACAGAATCACTCCACAAAAACACCTGCGGAGACTGTTGGACAGCCGGAGATAAAAAGCAGAGGCCCCTCTGAGGGTCCACAGGTCCCAGACATTCACAGAACAGGGGCCAAGTGCGTCCCTGGTGGACCAGCTGACCCTCTGCAGCCTGGGGTGGGGTACCACAGCACAGGGGTGCTCCGGGTGAAGCCTGGGAGAGGAGAGCCAACTCTGTCCCTCTCCTGCAGCGACAAGCTGGCCCGCTGGGGGGTGCTGGGCTTCCAGGGTGCACTGCTGTCCCACTACCTACAGGAGGCGCTCTACTTCAGCACTGTGGTGGTGGGGAAGTGTCCGTGCAGTCAAGAAGTTATGCACAGAGCTTTGGTGACAAGGTGAGGAGCACTCTGAAACAGTGTGGCTTATCTGAAACCTCATCTGTGCATTTATTATTGTGATGTGGATTCATCCTATTTCAGCAACCGTTTATCTTTTGTCACTGTTGAACTTTACTACCATCTAGTGGATTTTGTGATGTATGACATTTATTCCACCAGAGCCAAATGCCTGATCTCTTAATTTTAACGAAAGTGAAAAATAACTCATATATCTGCCCCTTGACTCGGATCCACCCTCAGAATAATGGGTTCTTCCTTGTCCCTGATTCCACCAAGCGTCATGGAAATTGAGCCAGTGGTTTTTCCATAATCCTGGTGGTAAAAACAGTCATCACAGCAGTCATGTTTTAGGGGTTTGTTCCACGTTTTGAGCCCCATGCAAGAATATTTTTTCAATACAAGCTGGAAATACAACATTGTGACATTGTGAGGGTGAAATGGTGAACATGCTGGCAAACAGTTGCTAATTCAGCATTCATTTAGTGTCATGTGATGACTGGAGCTGCTTCTCTTTGGCGAGACGTCTGATGTCAGCTGGTAGTGATGATGACGATGCTGCCCCCAGTTGGTTCTCCTGGTTTGGGTCAGTCTTGAAGGAAACTGAGTCTAAGCCAGAGTCAGCTCAGCACAAAACTTGTCTGCATAACACTGTCAGACTGTGGTCTGTGAACGCTGCTTGATGGACATCCAAACTCTTCCCAGGAGTTTTAACTTTCTCCAAACGCGTTTGTCCTTGCAGCTCGTCCAGTTTAGCATGTCTCAAACTGTAATGACTCCTGAGATTAGCCAGTTTCCATCACTGCGAGCTCATCCCCAGAAACTAACTTAGATTGATGAACACAGAATTTGCTAACCGGAAAGGCAAAACACTGAGCTAAATGATAAAAATACCTGTGGCACTGAGGAGAACTGGTTTGTCTCTGCGTTATGAGCAATACCTTTAACATTTCACAGTCATTTGACACATTATGTGTATAAAAGGAACCGTTAGTGCAGCTTTCTTCTGAGTGGCTCCTTCCTTCTTTTTATAGACCTTTCTCACAGCAAAACATTGTGGCTCATTAAGTACAGATGGAGCTAGTAACGCCTTCGATTTAGCTGTCCCAGCACCATTGTATTCTGCATGCTGGCTCACTGGTAATGCTGATGGACCAGAGCCATCATTAACGTTGTTAGTCACACCTGTGCTTCTGCTGCAATGAGTCAATTATCCTCTGTGAGAGAGGTCTGTGTGGGCTTTTCTTCAGAGTGTGTGCTGCAAAAATAGCTATAAGTAAGTAAAGTATTTGTGTAATGTGCTTGGAGCAAAGCATTTTATATCGTGTAGGAGTGTGTGTGTTAAATTGTGCATGAAAGGTGCTGAAGGAGATATGTTAAACTGTGCAACATAGACCAACAGATGTCATCATGGTGTATGTGAGAGCCACTCTAAATCTACTGCATTTTCTTCTTTTCATCTGAGATGATGTAAATACAGTGGAAAGATCCGAATTGAATATTATATCATCATTTTGAAGGAGGCTAAAAACTTTATTTGTGTAAAAATGATCAGATTTACAGATGCTGAACTGTCACCAACTTCAAAACCTCAATAATTGCAATACTTTTCACAGTGTTGGGGGATTTTGTCGGCATTTTTCCTTCAGTCTAAGAGAATCAACAGACCTTCTTGAATGTAGTCCTCCTGTACTGCCCAGGTGCTCCTATGTATCAGACCTCCCTGCCGGCTTCTCTGTGTGTCCACCTGTGTTGCTCCAGTCCAGCCTGGAGTTTCCCTTCAGCCAGGGCCAGACCGAGCTCCGACACCAGGCCGGACAGGGACGTATCTCCCCCTGTGGGGCAGGTAGGATCATCTCTCACGCACACAGACACAAAGTTTTTCCCACTGACGTGGAAGGTAGAGATAACCATAACCAGCATGGCCTGCTGTCTCACCATCTTCTACAGATGTTGGTTTGGGTAGTAAAGCTTTTAAATGTGCTTCCCCTTTCTCCTGGAACATTGTGCAGAAGGACTTGAAACTGAAAACTGACGCTTGAAATTGCCAGAGCTGATCACTGTGGGTGATTTTAAGTTCACTTAAAGGATTTGGGAGGTGGCACTCTTTGAGTGTGGCAGTTGCTTTGCCTGTTTATGTTGTCTGTATTTATTGTTGGGACATTGTTGTAATGCTGCCCCTTTGACCAGGGGTCTGTACCACAAAGCAGGTTAAATTAAGCCTGGCTCTCTTTGTTACCTGGCATCACTGAGCCTAACCTTGGTGGTTCTTGTGAACAAGAGAAAAAAATGTTTGTACTGTGATTTTGAGGAGCTCGCTGAGTGTTTTGTTAATACAATCTATATATGTTTCAGCCATCAGCTGGTGTAATGTGACTGAACAGCCACTAGATGTCACTGCCAACGGCTACAAACATGGAGTCACCAAAAAGGCCCTCGGCACAGCTAAAGCCAGGTAGAGCCAACACACTGTCATGATAGACGCTGTGTAGAACATCAGTAAAGCAGAATGTGATCGTTTGCACAAAGACAGTATATTTAATTTAGCTTCATTGATTTTTGTAAATATCTGGTAACAGTTGATAGTATCATGGTAAAACTGTTGTTGGTAAACACGGTTTGTTTGCAAATGATTGCATTCAGTTTTATACATTTTTTACACAGCGTCCCAACTTCTTTGGAATGGGGGTTGTAATATAAATGAGAACTGACTGTTCATGGCATGCTGTCACTATAGACTATCCATATAGACCAAATTTTAGTGATATTTGTCTGTGTCTTCAGGTCTCTTCTGTGTAAAGTGGAGCTTTTCCATTCCTTCCTGTCTCTGGTATCAGCCACTGACCCTTCAGCACTTCCTGACTCTCTCAGGTAACAAACAATGGGCTCTTTGATAATCTCTCTGTGCTTTTAAACAGCCCCAAATAAAACCTGAACAAGTCAGAATTGTAATGAAGACCTCAAAATGACGGTGTGGCCGCTGAAGCATGTCGATCGACTGTCAGGCAAACCACCGGCGGCATAAGCAGATGTGTATGCATCACAAGTAAGAGTGCTACAGAGACAAAGTGCAACGGGCTCAGAGGTTCATGCTTTAAGAGTCGAATGTTTTCCCTCAAGCAGAACTCATTTAACAAATGGCTTTGAGGCATCTCTCAAGTCTCATTACTATCTGGAACACAGAGTCATGCTTTTATTTCACAATGTCCACTCATGATTTATGTGTATTTTTTCTAATTGAACTCAGTATCCCAGGTATTTCTTTTTCTTTAGTCGCATCGTTTGCTGAGATTACACAATCATCCTTTGTGTGTGCTGATGGCTGAGAATCCTCTCCAAAGGGAGAACAGTGGTCCCTCTGTTTATCAGCATTTTAGCAGATAACCTGATCCGAGGCCCAGTCCGGCAGGCCCACATATGGATCAGCAGAACACACTCACACACACTCGTGCACCCAGCCTCAGCGCACAATGAAAACATTATATGCAACAACAATAGTATGTCTGATGAGGACGGACAGCTGAGGTATCAGGGAGTGTCCATGTGTCTGCATTCCCAGAGTTTGTCTCTGATGAATTGTTAAATGCAGGCGACCGCTTGAGGTCCAAACTGTCCACTTCATCTGCATAAGATTTATTCTTAATGCTGCAACTCAAGGAACCTGATTATGGGTTGGCAAAAAAGAAGAAAAAAAAGTCCAGAATCTAGTTTGGACTAGATTCACTAACTCCCTGATTTCATTAACCAGTCCACTGATTTGTTTTTGATAGTTTTCAGACAGTAATGGAGCTCAGTGGCACAGAAGCATAAGACACATCAGGCTTTGGATACGCAGACAGCACTTTTTGAGCCAATTGTCTCTTCATGGGGTTTGCTGACCAAACAAAAGAACAGAATATCACCTGTATAGACTGTATAGTCTTATATCAAGCCGCACAAAAATACAAAAAAATGTTTGCATCACAAAAGGCTGAGCTATAAGCTGACCCGGTAAAAAGATACCGTTTCATATGCAGATAAGTTCCGATGGCACGAAAACTGACGTCCATTGTTGTGCAAACACTCTCCTGTCTAGAATAATGGCCGCTTGTGTCCATTCAGAGAGCATTGATGGAATTTGATCTTTTCAGTAGGATCATCCAAAACAAATACACGTGGGAAATAGGGGACTTGACTTTTAAGCTTAGCCTTGTGCAAGTTATGCTCTATTAATCATTTCAAATGTATTCATCTTGTTATGCAACACATTTGTTCATTAATTACAGCAGGGATTTGTTTAAATGATCGTGTAAACACAAAGTGTGAGCAATAACCGGGTTCCTCCCCTTGTGTGTGTGTGTGTATATATATTCAGGAGAACAGAGCTGCAGACCTACTGGGACTACAAGCAGGCATCCCAGCTGTACCAGCAGGCCTGGCAGCAGCTACACAGCCAGGCCTTTTCTCTGTGGCCACGCAGTGACAGAGATCTCCTGCTCTTCCGCTGAAAGCCCGCTCTCTGCGGCTGAAATGTCCCTGTCAGGACGGATGAAAAAGTGCCTTTGTTGAAGAAAGAACTGGGTGGTCACAGGTCAAAATAACTGCTGGTCTGCAAGAATTGTGCTTCGTAGAGCCTGTGAAACTCACATTTCAAACAGAAGATGCCAGTACCATACGTGCTGGTGAATAAGAAATACATATGCTGAATCATGTTCATCATGTCACACTATCAATAAAAGGTCACTTGACTAATTTTCAGGCTTCATTCCCTTGTGACTGTTGGGTCAGCTGGTCAATCTGGATGAATATTGTTTGGCTATATTTGACTTTCCATAGCCCGGGATGCAACAGCAGGGCGCCCTGCTCTTTCATGCTGTTCAAAGAGGTTGATGACCGCTCTCCAGTGTCCTCAAGTGATGGCTTTATTTTGACAATGTGTGTTACATGTTGTGACTGCAGCTGCCTGGAGTTCACGCTCTGAAAACAGTGCATGCAGGAAAATAGGCGCTTTATTGGATTCCCAGTCCTAATTTGAATGGTCTCATCTCGTTTCTTCCCTTTGCCATTCTGCTGGGTTGAAGTCAAACTGACCACAGTAATAATTGTCCGTGATCTCTGCAATCAGCCTGTGATGACGTCTAAACCTCACGGGGGTGTTTCCAGTGCATGTGAGATGAGATTCCAGTCCTCTGGGACACTCAACTCGCTCATAAAGACAAAGAATAAGTTGAACCTGCATATTTTTGACAACAGTTAGGCCCTTCATCGAAGTCCAGACACCAAATCAATGCAGGGACTGAGGATCAGTTGTGTTATTACTTTAGCTCAGCAGATTCCACTGAGAAGTAATGACTCAACTTTGCTCAGCTAATACTGAACAGCATGTAGTAGGTTATGACCAGGAAGCCTTACACTGCATATTTAATGTTAATCTCATTCCTCTGCAGTAGAGATTTAGAGGTCTATAGGCATACATTCACTGCAAATACCTGGTGATGCTCAGTAAGAGTATCTGTTAAATTGAATGTTTTTCACCGTATATGAGGAAATGACAAACCTACTTTGTGTGGATTAAAGGCATCCTCTACAGATTTACACGGACAGACAAACAGCAACAGCAAACAGTTGTATGTCTTATATGGCTCAAGAGGGAGCTTTCCAAAGTCTAAAGACTATAGAGTCTATAGCCATGTTAGCACCTTAGTTATGATGCTTGGAAGGCATAATGTTTACCATTGTTACCATCTTAGTTTAGTATGTCAACATGCTAACATTTACTTTTGCCCTGAACAACAAAGCACAGCTGAGGTTTGCGGGAATGTAATTTTGTCATCAATGACTTTTCCAGGACTTGCCAGGCATCATCAGGAAGGCACCAGATCTGTGGGGTATCACAATGCCAGCAGAACAACCTGCACTTGCTTGCGCCCTCTTAGGCGGGGATGTTTACAACCACGAGCTGCAGGCCAAAACTCTCTTATTGTGGCCTTGCGTCATGGAGCCCCAGCCCTTCTGGAATGCAGCGTTTTCCAAGCATAGAAAAACTGAAAGAGCCAGTTTCCAGGTACAAGCCTTTCACCAGAGTCCACAAAAACACAGAAAAAAGTTTTTCCTTCTGTCTTGCTGCTAGAGCAGAGTCTAGCTACCATACTTCTTCTCAAGGCAACTTTCTTCAGCAGGTGTAAGCCATTACTGCAGACTCCTTGGGATCAAGCTTACATGCACCAATTCTGACCATTCACACCAGTGTGGCTTTCAGATTGCTGCATAGTGCTGCCTCCACGATGGTCTCTAAGTTTCTCTGGTTTCAAGTCCTGAAATCCCCCACCTGTCCATGGTTCCACCTGAGTACCATGACCTCCAAGTTGTTTTCAGCAAATGCCAAACCCATACTCACTGGCCATATGACCCATTGACCCCTTGCCCAGCGCACCTCTCCATTGCAGATGCCTGTACAACCTCTCCAAGCCAGATTAGGAGGCTATGCTACACCAAGGACTCCTTGGCCAAAGGAATCATGTCTCGGTCAATATCACTCCTTGGTGCCGCTTAAGTCTTCATGAATAAAAATGACAAAACCCTTCACCTGTGCATTGATTTCAGAGGACTCAACAACATAAAGGTAAGGAACAGCATCCTTTGCCTGATTTGAACTCTGCCTCCAAGGTGCCAGAGTGTTAATCAGACTGGACCTCTGCAATGCTTATCACCTGGTTGAATGAAGATGAATGGAAGACAGCCTTTAATATGCTTTGAATATCTAGAGAAGCAATTAGGGCTCAACACCACTTCAAAAATTTGGTCAACGATGTCCAACAGGACATGTTGGATCATTTGGTGTTTGTAGAGTAGACCTACAGTGGCCCCGCCCAGCCAGCTCTAAGAGACTTCAAAGTTTCCTTGGCTTTCTACATTTCTACAGCAGATTTATCCAAAACTACAGCTGCATCATCTCCCCTCTAACAATTCTAACTTCCACCCCTCCAACAGTTTCAGTGGACTCCAGTGGCCTAAGTAGCATTCCAGGATCTTAGGAACTGTTCCACCTCAGCACCTTTCCTCATTCAGCTGGACACGTTGAACCAGTACATCGTAGAATTTGACACCATCAGACAATGGGGTGGGGGTGGTCCTCTTGCAATGTTCCTTGGAGGATGGTAACTTCATCCTTGTGCCTTTCTCTCTCATCATTTCTCCCCTATGATGCAGGTAATTGTGAGCTCCTGGCAGTGAAGTTGGCATTGGAGGAATAGCAGCATTGACTTGAAAGGTCTAAGCTGCCCCTCTTGGTCTCAACAAACAATACAAACCTGGCATACATCCAGTTTGCAAGGTGTCTCAATGCTTCTCAAACCAGATGGACTCTGTTTTTTGGCAGTGTCCATTTCACCCTAACCTACAGGCCAGGCACCAGAAACACCAAACCCAATTCATTGCAGCTGTCACTTGGGAAGTTGAAAATAAAGTGCCACCTGTGACACCTACCTGTGATGTCTGCCTCTGTGTTGTGTGCTTTTGTTATTTTCAGTCTTTTTAGTTTAGCCCTTCCCCCTTGCTGCACACCTGGCCCTCATCTGTAATCATCACACCTGTCTTCAATCAAGTCTTCCACTTCGCTACAAAAACCCAGCACCGACAATCAGTCTCCTCCAGATCATTGTGCCATGCATGCTTTGTCTATGTGCCACCTTTCTGGCATGGAAATCTGTGTCAATTTTCCAGTGACTTACACCTGCACGCCCTCCCTTCAGCATTACCAGCCAGCAATCCCACCTCACCAAACCTGCCAGTCAGCTCATGTACCTGGCATGCTCTTTGCTAAGCCTTTCCCCTTGGATACCTGTCCCCCTCTCCACTGCCCAACTCTGCCCAGCCACCTCCTGATCATCTGTGCTAGTTTCAAATTAAGACTTGTGTTTTACCGTACCTGCTGGTCTGTTGCCAGCACTGGGCTCCAGCGACAATATTCCATTTAAATCAGACAAAACAACCTTCTGATTCATTTTACATTCATTTTTATTGGTCAGGTCTTCCAGCTACCTTACCTTTTTCAAATATCTAAAATTCATTTATGTCTTCAAGATATATTTAACAATCATACAACACTGATGAAATAAAACAATACTGAATATCATAGCATTCCATCAATATATTACACATCTACATACCATGTTTAAAAGCCTGAATTAGCTTTGTGGTGCACAAATATGAATTCTTGAATGGGTCAAGTAAAGGGTGGTAATTCACCAGATGTCTTACTCTGATTCAGCACCAAAGACTACAGCTGCAGCCAAAATGTCAGCTTCAGAGTGATCTGAGTGAGAAGAGGAAAGATAACAAGTGGTTTTGATTTTATAACTCAGAAACCTGTGCAGCCAAAGATGTGAGCAACTCTTTACTTGAGTTTATGAGACCCGAATTTCACTGATATATTCTTACTGTGGTCCTGATAAATGGTTCATTGCAAAGACAATGAATGTGTGTTTAATCATTCACAAGTGTGAAAGCATTCTGCACACTAATAATACACTTTCAGTGATTTTATTAACCAACATCTCCACTGAGTCATGTGTATTTTTATCATTAAAATTTTAACAAGATAGGATGGGCAGGGCAGGGTCAAACACAGTGTATCTCATGACACAGTCAGTCCAGGAACATACTGTCCTACTGTCTGACCTCTACTTTTGCTGCAGGACAGCATTTCCCAATTTTCCAGAATGCATTTTAAAAAGGACAACATGACTTATAGGTTCAAAGTTAAAGAAGTACCATGCAGCTGTCAACTGTTTAAAGCCACATTTAATGCCTATTGCCTATTTATTCACACATCCAGAGTATCATAAGATTCATTTGTAGTCATATTGGTATTCTGATGACCTTGTGGGCAATATTCATTATCTTTTTGGCTCTGTTTTGGTCTCCACCAACTACTATCAAAAATACTTGTCTACTTGACTGCATTAATTTCACCAGCTAGTCACTAACTTTGTCCTTCTGCTGTTTGCTGCAAGGCAAGTAGTGCACAGTGGGTTTATCAGATCTTTTCATTGAAAACAGCTGCCTGCGGACCAGCAAACCAAAACAATGAACTGACACAGGCTTAAAAGCTCTGTGGAGCTGAAGTGGACGGCAGAGTAAGAATTCTCGGTGGGGTTGATCCCGATCCATTGCGAAACAAAAACATTTCCAGTCGTGCTGCTTAAAGTTTGGGTTGATTTTTGCTTTAATCATGGACCAACCACAGGACCTGCTCATGTCAAGAAACTATGGCAGAACATGGTTGTGATGCATCACAGTCTCATAACTGGAGACCATTATTTTATGCACTGCAATATTTTGATATTTCTTCAGAGAACTTAAACAATGACAGTAACATCACATCAGCAGAAGTACAACTGAGTCTGACTTTGATTTGACGTCTCAAACAATTCAGGCCAGAATTAAGTTAAAAATGGTCAACAAACCTTTCTGACCGCAGACATTTTGACTTGCAGGGAAAATTAACAACGGCTCGGTTACACTTAGGTGTGTCTGAATCCATGACACTAATTCCAGTAACGTAGACTTTAAAACCTAAATGGAATGTAGCCATTATTCATATAATTTGTTGTAAAGTCAAAATGTCTGAGATTGTCAAAAGGCATTCTGGAGAACACCACTGACTGATGTAGAGGCCAGACAACACAAGCTGAGGGAGAATGGGTAAAGTGCAACACGTCATCACTGAGTATCTCTTGGACAGAATGTTACAGAGTCATAATATAAGAAAAGGAAAAGTGTTTTCCTTTTAGAAGGTTGGAATTTTCAGATGTTGCCCTCTGACGACAACTTTAAAATATTACAATACACTACCGATAAACTAAAGTAAAGTGTTGTATTTCTTTAGCAGTTCACTGAGGTTCATGGCTTCTGTTGGCATCATGAGTGTGAATCCAGGGTGGTGCTGACATCTATTCAGCCAACTTAATGTGCAAAAACATACCTGCCAGACTGGGAAGCAATCAGTAACATCCCAGGGAGTGGTGCCAGCCCTGAGCACCATCTTTCAACATCTCAACAGCATGAGCTGCCTTCTTTCATATGTCTATAGTCGTTCTGATAGCCTATCATAGTGCTGAGTGTGCCTGTGGAATTAAAGTTACAGACTGAAGTTTCTATATGATGAGCCATACAAACACATCCATAATGTGGTTAATGATTCTAGTCACATGATTATATGGTTTCTTTCTCACTTCAGCAGAATACAAATAACTGTGACAACAAATCTGGACTGAAACAAAAACTAGCATGGTTGGGTAATGTGTGATCACTGGCATGTGTGTACCAGACCCTACAGGAGTTTTTTTTTTTTTTCCAATCGAATACAGATGTCAAACGTGGAAAATTCACGACATCTCATGTGCCAATAATGTGGGTGACTGTTGTTCTAATTTTACGGCAGTGTTAAAGATATTTCTCTCTACGACTGACCTTTAAACAGTAAAAAGACCAACCATTAAAGTCAAACATGTCTTGACACTAATGATCGTCTGAGCCTGCCAAAAAAAATTTCTTCATTGTAGCATTTTGTAGTTAATTTTCACCCAAAATGTGTTTTTCAGTATCAAAAATTGAATAAATGACTGTAGCAAGTGTAGATGCATTACTTGTGTAACACATGTAAAGGCCAATGTCTGAAAGATTGTACACCTGTGCATGTCAGGCCCTACTGTGTCTATGTGTGTGTGTGTGTGTGTGTGCGTGTGTGTGTGAGAGAGAGAGCGAGAGAGAGAGAGAGAGAGAGAGAGACACTGGAATTCAGTGAAGCTTTAACCCTGTGTTGTATAAAAGGCCTTGCAACCAAAGGTGTTTTCTCCGCTGTAAGCCACATACAGAAAGCCGTCCTCGTCCTTCTCCTTGTCGTACAATTGGCCCATAGTCAGACTGCAACACACAGCAGAAACCAGACTCTGGTTAGATCACACACAGAGTCAAGTACAATCGATTATATTTACATCTCCAATATGGGTTTGTGAAGATGGAAGCCTCCAATAGTGGTTATTTTGTGCTGACGAACAGGATTTTGAAATTCATTTTCAATGCTAAAACCTACAGTGGTCCCTATGGATAAAACACACACAACAGCAAGGCACAAACATTTAGGAAAATAGAGTCCAATTCAAGAAATATTGCAGACATTATTGAAGAACAACACATCCATACAATAAAGAATTCATTATCCATTCATGTGCTTTCTAATTCCAAAGTCTCTCCACACATTTTCCAGCATGTTTATGGATTTGAGCCCATCCAATAAATCAGCATGGCAGATATTATTGATGTTATATTATCTCAAATATGCAGTACAGTTGTAGTCACTGTTGCTCGTCTTGTTAGCCACCATGCTGTTGGCTAATGGTGTAAATGTCAGCAGATATGTTGCAAGAAATGGCAACACAGAAGTGCCAAATATACCCTACATTTGAAGTAATTCAGACACCGTGTTGCCATTACATAGACAGTCCTCCACGGAGCGCTAGCCGATATTAGGATGGCTATTGCAGCAAAACTGCAATAGGCTTTGGAAAGAAGGAAAACTTAGCTGCATTATATTCAGTAGGTTGAAATGTACTGTTTAAATCTGTTGGACCTCTGAACATATCTAACATCACAGCTGTCAGGTTTGGGCTGTTCTGTTTATGACCACCTCCAGCTGTGGCATAGCAGGGCATTACAGTGCCACACTAAGAGGTGGTGTGAGCCAGTTTCCACAAGAAAAGCATCATCAATACAATACAAAGCTCTGGGAAGCAGGTCAGATTCCTCAGATGTACTGCATGTATTTGCAACACAGCAGCATGTCAATAGCTATGAGAATACAATCAATAGAAAAATCTGACACTGAGAACAGAGGTGTGGCTTCATCTTCACAGGGAGACTCCCACACTAAGAGGTCAAATGTAGCTGCTTTTCAGTCACACAGATAGACAGATAGTCAGACTTTAGCTTTCAATGCATATCGCTTTAAGAAGTCCAGGGCCTGACAGTACATGATCTATATAATCAATAAAATGTGGTTTCTAGCAATCGGAAGCCTCTGGGGCTGAAAAAGACAACATGAAATGGCAAAAAATGCAGTTCTGCAAATGGCCACTTGAGGCTCGTTCCAAAGGTGAGTCCATTCCCATAGACCCCCACATTAAAATGCCCAACTTTACAGCAGAAATAAACATGCTTACTGCCTGGTAAAAAAAACTTGCATAATTATTATTATTATTCACAATGCCTCTTCAGAAACCTGTGGGTGACATTACAGAGACTAGGTCTATGTTTTATATTAGCCGATGGTTTATAACTGGACCAGTGTTGGAGTTTTGAAACTGATACTGATATCGATATTTTGGATTTTAAAAAAACATAATGTACAACTATCTTAATTCATTTTCCTTGGTTTGTTTTTTTGACCAAGATACTTAATAAGCCAGACATTTTTCAGAAAAATCAACTTGTCAGTACTTTGATCAATCATTCGACAAGAGGCCTTTCATCACTCAGAAGCTGAATGCACAACAGAACTTCAACCAATCCATCATTAATAGCTGTTAATAATCGAGGAGCGTTCTACAGAAAAAATGCTTTGAGCACTTCTTCAAACGAATCATAAACATCGTTCATTTAAAAAACTGTACAGAATTATACAAACCGTTTTTTTCTGCCCTGTTTCATTAATAAATCATTTCACCATTGATTGTGAGAGCTGACCAGAAGAACCATAAACAAAAACGAGCGTCAGCAAAAAGCTCCACAGTCTCTAGTGGCCCCTACACTGCATCTCGCATTGTGCGCTACCTTAAGGGTAGAAATCTGCTGATAGAGACTGATGATACAAAACAGGAAAGAATTCTACCTTTAAGATCTCACTGTCTTACTTCCCTCCACTATTACAGCTGCAAAAGCGCTGCTCTCACCTGGATTGGGGGACAGTTTTGTCGACGAAGAGGAAGATGGCTTTCTCTGAAGGCAGCTGGATGCGTTTCCTGATGATCCACATGAACTGGGCCACTGTGATGTCAGAGGGCACCAGGTACTTCCGCTTATCAATGTCCACAATCTGAGAGCCAGAAACCTTCTCCACTATCACCTGGAGCACATGCACCAAAAGAAAACTGGCCTTTAACACTGCATGGTGTGGCATAGGTTGTACATCTCAGTATGTTCTGCACAGTTTCATGAATGGAGTTCAGTGCTGCTACAGAACCTTTATAGGATGTGAAGTACTGCCAAAACTTTTCAGGCTTACAACTGTGATTAGATTTCAGTAGGACACCTGTAAGTGTTAGCGCTGAGCCTGTCCTATGATGGCCACTGCAGGAACGTTGTTTATGTGCATATGGAAGCCTTAATTAATTCGTGTTTTGGCTGCATGTCGGCAAATATCCACTACAAACAAGCTGAACATGACATACGTATGACATCATCACATTTCCAATTAATCACAATCTTATTTTAAACTGTAGTGTTTGAAAGTCAATATGAGTAAGGTGTTAGCAAACAGTTGCCTCTTAACACATACAAAGGAGGAACATTGTCATTCATGTGGAGTTGTCTTTGTGGCCAAAGGGACAAAAGGAAGTGCACTCTCTTTTTAAGGTCTGTTTTCCTTTCCAACAGGCCCTGAGGGAAATACTCACTCCTAAATGCTCCATTGTGTTCACCAACTAGATGCTAACTTTGTGTGTGTGTCGTCTGGTGCTGGGCAGGTTGTGCACAGTGGGTTTGTAAAAAAAAAAAATTGCTGAAAACAGATGCCTGCTGTGTCAGAAACACAGAGTTGATAAGATCTCTGGGACTGAATCAAAGCATTAAGCTGAAAGATGCTACACCATTAAGTGAGGTAAGCAGTAGGATGTTAAGTCTCTGTGGGCCCATCATTACAAGCAGCCCCATTTACATGACACGTAGTCACCTGATCCACTGGGCAGGTCTACTTTGCTGGTTTATGTTCACTGGCTCTGCTGTTCCACCCAGCAGCCGTCCCATTAAACAGGTGCATAATGGAAGAACTAGTTAAGAGGATTGAGTTCAGCAGGCATTATCGTCCACACAAAAGGCTCAACGTATGCATTTCCCAGGCTTTAACACCTTATGGTATCCACAGTGTCATTCTGTATGCACTCTGATCTGTCATCAGCGCTGCTGTATTCCCTTCCTGCCAGCGTGGCAGAGGTCACCTCACGAGCTTTCTCAGAGATGTGCCTGGGCGTGCTTTTGTTTGCCAGTGTGAGACAAATTAAAGTCTAACTGTAGCGTAATATCAGTCACACATTAACAGCAGCAAGAGACTGGGAGGTTTTGAAGACCATTGTTTTGGAAATGAGGCTGCTGATATTTGACACGCTAGTTCTGATTTTTATTTACATCATTGCTCATCATTATTTTTATTCCCCATAATGAAAATTGGTTGATGTTTCTCCTTTCTGAGCCACAAGATATGAGGCTTTCATGGCCCAAATTTTCCTTACCGATGTATAACATTGGTGCTCGCTTACAAGCTAATTCTAGCTAACAAGCTCTTATTATTTTGGTTGACGCCTAATGTGCTGGAATTCTGCTGGAATATGCAGAGCAACATAATACATACTAAAGTTATAGCGAATGCTAAAGTAAAATGTGAAAGCATTCAGTAGTAGCACCTCTCACTGGCTGATTAGCTTTCACATTTTGAGTCCCATGGAACTTTATTGGATCCATAAATTCTGTATTCATATTTGGGGCCCAAGCACCAGCAAGGACTGTGTTGTATTTCTAAAGATTATTATTTATTTGTTTATGTAATTTTTAACCAGTTGGTCATGTTTTTGAGCTGATAAAGGTCCTCGAAACCTCATGAAACTTGGCACGTGCGTCAGAAGTGGTGAAAATTTGTAACTGATATGGGTCTTGAGCTTGGGTGTGGCTAGGGGCCTCCATTGGGCCCCCAGCAGAGCAGCCCTTATGGCACATTCCACCTAGATGTACAAAAACTGGTAAGCATGTGTACCACATCTAGATCTACAGAAAAGCCTTCAGTGCCATAAGTGAAACCCAACAGGAAGTCATCCATTTTGAATTTAGTGTTTATCTCTTGTGCTGTACAGGTGTTGTACTTTAACAAACCCCTAGAGAAACAGAAGTTGTTCTAAGTTGAGTGTACATTGGTCAATCTGCCCCAAATTGCAGATTTGATAAGAGTCCAGACCTGAGGACATCTACATGCCAATATTCAGGTATAGTCATAGCACCACCTAATGACAACAGGAAATTACATGATTTATATTTTCATGCGCTCCTCCTAGCATGTTGACCAGATCCACCTCTAATCTGTGAAATTGTGAAGATTGCGAGTTTTCATTTCATGGCGTTCTGGTGGCGGCACAGCATGTTTTCAGCTTTTGCCATAAAACAGGAAGGTGCTGTAATTAAAATATACATAACGTCCAATCTGCCCTGAACCTCACATTTGATAGACATATAGATAATATTGAATATTCATTGGGCGGCACGGTGGTGCAGCAGGTAGTGCGTGTGCCTCACAGCAAGAAGGTCACTGGTTCGATCCCCGCATGGTGAAATTGTCCCTAAGTGTGAGTGTGAGCGTGAATGGTTGTCTGTCTGTATATGTTGTCCTGCGATCGACTGGCGACCGGTCCAGGGTGTACCCCGCCTCTTGCCCGTTGCTGGGATAGGCTCCAGCCCCCCGCAACCCCGAAAGGGATAAGGTGGGTATAGAAAATGAATGAATGGTAGCCACCTACTGGCAACACCATCACCATTTGATTTAAATTTCCAGGTGATTAACTAATTTAGGAAGTCAAAGGAAGCACCCAGACTTAAAAATGAAAAGTAATGGAAAACTGTGACCCTGGTTCTCTGACCTCTGTCCAAAAGCTAATCTGTCAATCAAAACTGTCATTACCACTCACTCATTCTCCTCTTTCCCACACATAAGTGCCACTCACTCGCCCAGTCAGTCACTTATCCACTGTCTTTCTGTCACTCGCTCTATCTGCACCCTTAACCCCCACTCACAGCCAATGACACCTCCCCCTCACTCACCGGTACTCTGTCAGGATATTTGTTGCGTATTTTGGCTGACTCCACACATCGGTGCTCTGAGGGAGAGACAGGAAACAAACAGGAAGTCAGAGATTAAAGGGTTGAGTGAGGCCTCTTGGGAGCCTGACTGCCAAATACTGCAAGCCTAGTCTGATACAGTGATCCATATGCAAGATCAAGCACAGCATAAAGGCTGACAGTGGCCTGCACAGACAGTGGAGTGGATGCTTTGTACAGGATACACCTACACACCAAGTCAAAGAGTGATTATCGTCCATCATTTGGGTGGGTTTAAATAATGAATGACATCGACCGTCTTATTTAAGTTTAACATTTTAGCAATTATCATTATCAAAGAGCAAGTGATAGTGCATCTATTTCTGGTACACCTTGTGGGCAGAACCAGATGCAGCAGGCAGATGCTGAACAGAGGCCGGAGAGAGGAGGGTGAGGTGGTGGGTGATAAGATGTGGTGGAGCCATTTAGGTTCAACACATTGCATGCTTTCATTAGCCCAGATAAGAGGCCTACTTTTGGAAACATCTCTACTAAACCGGCAGCAGTGTTCCTTTAAAAAGGAGACTGGAGGTTATCTAAAGAGAACATGAACACAGAAGCTGAGAGTAGTAGAGGAGCTAAGCCACTGATATGCCACTTACAGGGCTGCAAATCAACCTACTCAAGCTGTGTAATGAGAGAAGTTTACACCAAACTTGATTCAAAATTCTTGTGGATGAAAAGTCCCCCTCGAAACCTTAAAATGTTCATGTTAGTGGAACGCATTACAAGCTCTGGAACAAATACTAAATGAACTGTTCAGTTCAGCATCCATGTAATACACTGTCTATATACATACATGCACTTATTTCAATCAAACGTCCTGCTTTTTATTATTGTCTTTTGTTAGCAGAATATGCCCTGGAGGGTGGTATAGAGCAGTGTGGAAAAAGTTGAAGACTACTGGGAGAAAGTGCTTCTAGGTGGACTATTATTGCTAAATTAACACTTCTGAACAATTTTCTGGGTTGAAAGGGATTTCATATAAGCAAGGCAACATTCAATTGCCAGGTGCTTGAATGGAATTAGGCGATGAAATGTGTCCATGCAAAAGAAAGACACGTTTCAGCTGACATCATAACCATGATGCATCAACAGCAAAGGTGAACCCGATTTTGACAGCGGTCATTTCACTTGCAGGAAGATCATGTTAGCATGTGCTGCAAGTCATGCAATGTTATCCATTATGGATCGATTTACATTAGTCATGAGTGGGCCGCTGAGCCAAGCATGCATTTCTGCACCTATGTGGGATGATATGGCAAAACCGACGCGGAGAAAGCAAGCCAGAAAGGAGGGTGCATGACATGACAAGAACATCTCTTGTTTCATAACAACCCAAACCCCTTTTACCGAGGGAATGGTCCTCTTTAAACATCCATTTCATCTTTGCTGGATCCCCGCACTGAGGCGTGATGGTAGAGTCGGAATGCAGGTTTCTAAATCAGCGGAAAACGTCGGCGAAATGTCCAAAAATCCAGACAAAAGCGATCAAAACAAAACGTCAACAATGTCTCTACCCGAAGCTTCCACCGTCTAGCTGAGCGGTGACGTCACTGTCTGACAGAGGGGTGGTGGAGATGATGCTGCCTTCAGGTGCTGTCGGACAGAATACACCATCCATGATAAAGTACATGCAGGGTATTACCATGATTTTTTTTTTTTTGCTGAGACGTGAATTTTCGATGTGGAATGAAAGCATTTATAAAATAAGGTAGCATAATGTATATAAGTGTATATGTATAAGTAGTCAATAATTATGAACAATAATCAGACTTTACATCGTCCTCCTTTTCATCTATTACGTTATTTTAACACCAAAGTAGTAAAGAAGAAGAGTAACAACGTCTTTCATGACATTGTGTATTAACTAATATTTTCAACAAAAAGCAAATATTGTACCACGTTTGGAACCTAAAGTTAATTGAATTCAGTTGAAGTTCAAGTAGTAAGAAGAAGCTGAAATGTCAGTTGGAGTGTAGATAATAAATTCAGCAAGAAACACTTGAATTGAAGTGGAAGTACTGAAAGAAATGAATGTAAGTTCAAGTGTCTAAACTAAAAGCTAAACTTGTAACTTGTAAGTGTAATTACTGAGGGGAGCATGACTCAAACTTACTTATTGGAAAGTTCTTTCATTACAGTATTTGTTTAACAAATACTTCAAAGCAAAGGCAAAGATTATCCCACGTTTAGGACCGACGAGGAATTCCCGAACATAAAGTTATCATTTACTTCAGTTGATTTCATTTTCATTTTTTTGTATAGTATGACTGTAAATAGCATAGGCTGTTATACATGAGGACAAATCCACTCACATGTTACTGGATCAGCATTTGAATCAGTGAGCCATCACATCTTGCCTAATCTTCTGGAGATAAGGGTCCAATACTGCTTTACTTTGGTTCCACCCCTGCTTTAACCATCGAGCATTTTCTTTAACTATTGGGAATGCTTCATCCTCTACTAGCCATCCCATTTGTGGTGTGCCACAGGACTCAGTTTTAGTTCCACCACTGTTGTCTGTTTACTCACTTCCATTGGTGGACATTATTTGTAAACATATCATTAGCATTTTTATGCAGATGACATCCAGCTGCATTTACCAATAAAACCTGGTGACAACAACAATGTTGTCACTCTCAACTTTCAAATTAAGACATATTTCTTATTTTTCGGTTTTGTCATTCATGAACATGCATCTATGTCACTCTTCAGCAAGAATCCACTTAGTCAACATCCATGCTACTCTGTTGATAGTGTCACTGATGGCTTTCCATGAATTCCATGTTCTGGTGATACATGAAAGGCACCGACTGAGGCTTATTCTGATCTGGCTTTGCTTCAGTACAAAACAGGAGTGTTTCCATGAAAGCCAGTCTGTTTCTGGTTATTGTTCTGTGACTTTTCTACAACCCATCTTGTTATCAATGTGGTTAGTATATGATAGTTGGAACAACTGCTTCACTCATCAAAGAGTCTGTCATCCTTTGCTGTGTGATATAGCATCACTGCTCACGCTCTCTGATATTGATAAGCCTAATATTACATTTCAAGAAAATGTTAACATTTCTACCAACATGAGCAGAGGTATTTTAGTCAAGGAGGGGTGCCTCCACTATAAAATTCATTTTTACCCTTCTGTTTTTCAACCCATGTGCAATTTCATCACCTGCGTTTTGATCAGTTATTTTTGTTACTTTCACCTCTTATATCCGTGTGCTGGACCTGCAGGGATGCATTGTGTTATGGAATTGCTTCCACTGTGGTGAATACGCAGTAGCCTTTAAAGCATCGGTTCAACCAACCAAACAAAACAAAACAAAAAAGAATCTCAGCTGACTGTCAAGTGTTGGCGATCGTGTAATTCAGCAGTGGGGATAACCACGCGTGAACACCCGCAAGCAGTGATTTCCCCGTTCCTCCTATTGCACCGGTGTGCTTGAATGGAGCGTAGACGCCATCACTGGCAGCCATGGTAACCGCGAGACGCAAAGATGAGCTCCAACATGGCGCGGTGCATGGCACTACAGTAGCTAGGGGGCTAATGGAAATAGCATGTTAACAAGCTACGTTTGGCTAAAAATTCGCTGTCAAAGACGATTTTATCTTGGAAGCCATTAGATGGACATTACTTAACGAGAGTCAACCCGTTTTCGTCCATTGTTTCGGCGTCTGTGAACGTTTACTCACGTTAATCCTCCTGGCGTTAGCATCTGTGCTAGCTTGAACGTTCACTAGCTTAGCTCGCCTTAATGAGAAACAACAGCGGCGCTTACGAACGTAACTTAGTTCATACCGTCTCCTATGGCTTTCTATGAAGTCTATGCTCATCCGGCTTTGATTCGGTACAAAACGAGCGTTTGCACTAAAGCCACTCTGTTTCTGGCTGTTGTTTTGTGCCTTACCTACATCCCACCTCTGCTGGTTGCTTACAGGAGCCAAGGTACACTGATATAAGATAATGCCAAACACTATACCTGTATTTTCGCTGTTTCTGTCGCTTTATGCTACACATACAAGTTACCCAGTTAAGTGTAAATACGCCTCAGTTGAAACGCCTCTATGAAATAAGTAGAAATGCTCGCTCGCTCTTGAAAGCCATGTCATTTTAGGTTTCTGGATCAAAAGAAGCACCTATGAGGAACAAGCAGTTG
Organism: Chaetodon trifasciatus; assembly: GCA_037975065.1. Taxonomy (NCBI): domain Eukaryota; kingdom Metazoa; phylum Chordata; class Actinopteri; order Chaetodontiformes; family Chaetodontidae; genus Chaetodon; species Chaetodon trifasciatus. Next base: position 540,567 of record JBBMOE010000002.1, on the reverse strand, counting down.
TGAGGTTCCAGTATGAGACTCTGCTGGTGGCAGCAACCAGTTCTCAGGGAGACTATGTCGCCTGGAGCACCTTCTCCCATCTGAACAGCATGCTTGGCGCCAACCTCCGGATCCCTGCTGTCTCTGTAAGAGATTCACCGCGGTTCCCTCAAAAGTACACCAGTGTCACTTCAGGCTTGTCACTTGTGCCTCAGTGGGTTGGCCTGTATTTACATTACAGCTGTGTTAGATGTTGCTGTTTTAACATGGTCGAACTCGCTAACCTCTGGTTTTTCCATGTGGGTGAACACACTCTACAGGTGAGAGAAGAGGACCTGAACCAGGACGGGAAATTGGACCTCCTGAATTTTGAACTGCAGCTACCTTTAAAACCTGAGGAGCAAGTGTACAGTGTCCAGCTGCTGCTCACCTTCAGCTACCAGCTCTTTGTATGTATTCCACCACAGTGCCTCGTTCGTATGTACATGTACACCGTAAATACTTCACATGTCAAATACACATATATTCCCATGCAACCTTTGTGTACATCATCTGCACCAAGGTTTGACCCGTAGGCATTTGAGCCAGGATGGAATTTTTTATTATTTATGTTTTTTAATCTAAAAGTAGGTCATTTTATATCTAAATACCATTATATTCACGATAAATGTCACCAAAAACTGATTTTAGGACTAGTGTTAGTATTGGTCCCCCCCCCCAATGTTTTTCTTTCTTTCTTTGCATTTTGCAGCGAATGTCCACTGTGGTGATGCAGAGCCTGGCCTATGTGCAGCATTCCTCCTCTGTCCCTGGAGCTAAGCTGTTCATCAGTGGAGACCTGAGGCTGCAGCAGAAGACACCCCTGCCTCACAGAGGACTGTACAACATTTACAATGTGAGAGGACACCAACTTGCTATCTCTCTATTATTAGTATTAAAAGAACCTGTTACCAGGCAGAACATGGAAATCAAATTAAATATCACCCATTCATAACCAAGCATGCACCTGCACCCTTCAACATTGTCATTCTAATCCTCACAGTAATCACAGTACAAATATTTGATTTCAATATATTACCTATATCTAATGCTACCACATGCTGATGTAGATGCTACACAAACAGAGGATTCATTAGTTAGGCTGTTGCTCTATTTTGTCTCTTTTCTCTGTTGATTCCAAGGTGTCAGTGATTGATGGCTCCAGCCCCTTTGCAAGTGCGTATGACCTTGAGAACATAATTGGGAGCTACCAGGACAGAAACTGTAAGTTGACAAAGGCTTTTATTTTGTTTGCTTCCTCTTATTACCACTGAACATAGTGTGTGCCTAAAACCAGAATCAGCTCAAGCTAAACCAACACCGCTGAGTCGGATTTAATACCAGAGCGTATTACGCCCATGATACATATGCGCATTTGTAACGTGTGCATATTGTAAAACGTGGCTTTTCTCTCTCTGTCTTTTCGTTTTCCTCCCACAGTGACCACAGTGCTGTCCTGTCCCATGCCCGTCTGGACTGTGGGACGAGCTGCTGGTTCTCCCTTTCAGCTTAATGCTAAGATCCGTTACCCTTTGGAGATCATTAGATATCCTTTGATAAAAGCAGGAAAGTGTACATTGAGTATGCCTTCTATGGTAACATTTCAACCCCCCCAACATTTAATAAATGTTTTATTACACACTATAATCTAGTTGTATGACATTTTCTAGCAAATATTAATGTACAGCATTTGTTATTGTCATCACAGTTATAATTGGTCGTGAATGTATATATTGTCACAGCCGTGTTTTGCTGTATTGTCTTTGTCTGTTTATGCACCAGCCTCCACTTCTGGGTACCCGCATTAGGAGTTACAGTTGTTGACACATTGATAAGGCTTATATCTGCTTACAACAACATTATAGTGTATTAGAAATTTATTAAATATTCAATGTACTGCTTCTGTACCGCATGAAGTCTGAATTTTGGAGCATTCCACAACTTTTCCAGTCTTCAGTTGGTCCTGTCCCAACTAGTTTGAAACATTTTGTTCCATCAGATTCAGAATAAGCAGATATTTACAAAAATCAATGAAGCAGATGAGGTCAGACATTCAATATATTGCTTCTGTATTGTATTCAAATGTTGAAAAAGGTAAGCAAATGATCACATCTACACAGTGGCCAAACTTCTTTGGAAACATGGTTGTAGATAAACAAGTAAAATGCGTCAAGTGTGGATAAATCAGAATAATGGATTCATTTAATCCAAAAAAAATAGTTGACCACAGCTTTGGGTGCTTCATCTGCACACAACATTTACTGCAGTATCTGTATGATCCAGGAAAGAGGATGACCTAAATGGAACTTCTACATCTCTGCACCACAGTTTATGGTATGGTACATATTATGTTGTCAAGGTCACATCTGTCTGTCTGTTTGTGTACAGATATTTGTTTTAAAAAACTGTCCAAGTGCAGTGCAGAGATGTCAAGGTTTTCTACATTTCTAGAATTTGTTTCCCCAGTTAATGTATCCATGTTTTAGTAGAAAATTTCCCAATGAAAACAGACCTTTCTGCCTTAACTGTCTCCATCCACCTATCAACCTGGCTTCTGGGAAACCATCAAATTTGCCTGGATTCAGTACGTCAGTGTCCTCCTCATCTTCCTCTGGGTCTTTGAGCGCATACAGAGATTTGTTTTCCAGAACCAGGTTCTGACCACAGTACCCATACCAGCAGGGAAATCTCACCTCTCATGATGCAGTGGTAGTGCTTTGACCTTCAGGTACTCAAGAACCACCAGATTTCTTTTCACTTCCTAGTTTGATCACATTACCTAACATCATGTTGACCAGTGAAACTCCCAAGAACTTGCTGTATTCCATTGATAATTTGCCTTTATTTTTGTACAAACATGCTGAGAGAAGCAGAAATTAATATGTATTTCAACCCTTTCCTGGACAGGTTTCTACGCAGGCCCTCCTCTACAGGAGCTCCACTCGTTCTTGCACTGGAAGATGCACATCTTCTTCTACAGCAGTTTGAAGCAATGATGAAAATTATACAAGTTATAAACTGGTTTTCTATTTTTTACTGTTTGTATATTTATAACAATTTGTGATAGTAATTAAAGAAATGCTTCATTCATTTTTATATTGTACAGCTTTAGGTGATAGATAATAAACAACTTGTACACTTTAGCATTTTGTATCTTCTTTATCTGCAGTGTTTTCATTTACTGAAATCTTTACTTTGATCTTTTAATCATTAGACTGAAAAGCGTCCTTTGGACCAACAGTTTGTTCGACTAATAAAATGACATCAATAATAATGCAATGATAGTGGAATCATAGCAAGAAGGGTGGGTCTTAATCATGAAAGACTAAAAAGGACTGTGTGACTATATATATATATATATATACACACACACACACACACACACACACATACACACACACATATATAGCAGAGTGGCGCAGTGGAAGCATGCTGGGCGAAACCATCCTCTGCTATGTTTTAGGTGACACGGTGGACCAGTGGGAGGCCTTTATGTGTGGAGTTTTATCAACAGAGTAGCATGGATGTTGACCAAGTGGATTCTTACTGAATAATGACATAGATGCATGTTCACGAATGACAAAACCGAAAAATAAGAAATATGTCTTAATTTGAAAGTTGAGAGTGACAACATTGTTGTTGTCACCAGGTGGGGTGTTCTCCTCATGTTCACCTGGGGTATCCTCCAAAAAAAAAAACCCATTAAAAACATGCAAGATCACCACCTGACCAATGGTGACAAAAAGGAACTGGATCCCCGGGCGCCGCTGTCGGCTGGCAGCCCACCGCTCCTGGTCTGCCGTGAAGGAAGGACTTACCAGGATGGGCAAATACAGAGAAATAATTTCACTGAGCATGACGTGTTGTGATTAATGAAAGTATGTCTTCTGTCTTCTATCTTATATATTAACCTAATAGATGTTAATGCTGATGCATGACACATTTTACTGTTGTAGCTGGTCAAGGTGGAGTTACCAGTGGTTCCCAGCCTAGGGGTGCCTGTATGCAGGTATTAGATCTATACTAGTGTTGTTATAGCCTGTTATGTGATAGCAAATTTTCTAACAATGTGGTGTAAACATAGTGTTACCTATTGTTAGCTAATGCTAGTCAATTGCCAAGACATCTGCCCAGTTCTCCCCTGGCTCTCCTCACAACATGACATCCTCATTATTTCTTCCAATCCCTGTCAGTTCCTGGTGTAATGGACACCCAGGAGGCTGATAGCTGCAAGGCAGTGGTCCGTCATGTGCAGATGAACATACATGTACAACCTCTTCAGGTCAAAACTAGCATTGGGATCCATATTTATTAATGTTAAATGTAACTCTTAGTCATGACTCTCCTTTTTGCTTTTTGTGCTGTCATATCCAAAGAGTCATGGTTTTCATTTTCCCACTGACTCACTGCCCCAAGAGATATTTGTTGGCAGATGTGCATGTCCACAACTAGTTTGTCCTCTCTCTCTCTCTCTCTCTCTCTCTCTCTCTCTCTGTCACTCTGTGTGTGTGTGTGTGTGTGTGTGTGTGTGTGTATGGGTGTGTGTGTGGGTGGGTGGGGGGGCAGGGGTGGTGGTGGTTGTGGACTAGCACCAATGCATTAGCTCATTTAAACCACTCAGTCTGCCAGTTCTGTTTGGGTCAGACAGTTTAGTAAGAGTCACACCCTGTTTGCTCAAGTACGACACCTAAAATTCTGCACTGCCCTAACATTTTAGTCATTTCGGGGCCACTCTTATGTGGGTTGATACGGTCTATGTGCAGCTACAGATAGTAGTTGTACTATTGGGTCTTTAAAATAGGGACAGGCTAAAAAGATAGAAGGAAACCGTTTTTTTCATTTTTTATGGCAACACCTGCCATTCAGAAAATATGAAATATGCCAAAGGGCTTTCTAGTTTTAGCAGAGCTGTATTGATTGTCTTGTTTAGCGCTTAATCAGCTAATATACTTATGTCAGTAGTATTGTTTTAACATGTTAGGTGAGCTGGAAGTGTAATGTGCTTCCAAGTGGTAAATATAAGACTCTACAGCCATGCTAGTGGCTCTATGAGGCTGTGCTTAGCCACAGCTGTTAGCATACTAACACACAACACCAAGTACAGCTGAAGGTCATGGGGTCAGCAGTTTTTCATGTGTTTGGTCATAAAACTGGATAAGGGATAAAGTCAACTTACTTACTTACCCAATGATGGTGCTGCATGAAAAGTGTGCGGATCATCATTGTTATTACAGGTCAAAGGTTCCTCTGGGAACCATGAATGTGTGTATAAAACAATCCATCTGGTAGAAGTTGAGTTTTTCCACAGGATCAGTGAGAACTTTGACAGTCTAGTTCAACCAACCAGCATTGCCATCAACAGTTTGTTTTTCGGCAACGCAGTTCCAAAACCAAAAACAGGGTTTAAACCATTTTGTTGGAACCAGTAACAATGACCATTGTTTGAGGACAGAGCACTATATTCTGTCTTACAACTCACTGCAACTGTTTCAAACTGATTCCACATCAGTGCCTGGGGGCAAATTCACCCGCCTCCACTCCCTTTCCACTTTTCTCTCTTCATTCAGCAGGAATTTACTAGTGACCAAAAAGATTTGGCTTTGGCTGCAGACACCAGAACGACAGGATATGAGGGCAGCGCATTCAGGAACCAGGTGCATCCTTTTTCTTTTTATTTTCCTCAGTGTATTTTTCTTTGTATGAATCTTGTGATCAATCTCTCCCCCTTCCAGTTCAATCACCGAAGCCCACTAAACTCAGCATGTCAGCATGTCAATCTCCAACAGAACAAACTCCATTTGCCAACAAACACGTGTCCATTTTCTTTGCTTATTTCTCATAATTCTCATTCTCATTTCTCATATATCCCACAGTTTACCACAGTTTGTTCAAATGTTTCTAAAGGACACACAAATTAGGGACACAAACAAACATTCTATTGAATTCAGTGCGATCGGTGGGTGTTTATGACACCCCAAAACCTTCACATCCTGTAGAACTTGCAGGTGTGAACTACCAGCACTGACATTTGGGGTTTCGCATAACAGCAGCATGAAAGAACTAAGATAGAGACAACCATGTTTAAATAGACAGCAGCAAGATGATAGGCTGACAGTGAAGATGTGTCACTCTGCTATTGGATAGATGTGACCAACTGATGAGAACAGCTGATGTCTTAATTGACAGCCTCTGGCAATGACAGCCAAGAAATAATGAATGAGCATGCGTGAGAGGAGTGAGTACAGGGTGGTATGAGTATTTAGCCCCAGGCCAAAGAGCACCACCAACATCAGCAGCAGTCTGGCATGACACCCATATTGACTCTTCATCCTCCCCCTGCTCTGATAATGGAGGAGGAGAGAAAAATGCTGAAATACCCTCTGCAGTTACAAGCAGAAGCCCCTGCAAGAAGTGGATGTGAATGTGGGTGCAAAAAGTGCTGCATCATCAGTCAGTGTGCACCCTGTTATTGAATTATTGAGTAATAAAAACAGCTCAATCATTATTTTTTATTGTATTCTATTCTAATATGAATGGGCAACTGAAATTTCATTGTACAACCTTTTGTTGCAAAATAATGAATATAGAAACTTTGATACCTTCATCATCATTTGGATGACATATTCAGAATCTAATTCAGCCCTGCTGTTTACAAATTAGGAATAAAAGTCAAACCAGAGCTCCCCAAAACGATGAAATACAGTTTTTTTATGCCCCTCCATGTGACAAACAAAGAAAATGTAGGAAATTTAGGTTTAAATAGAATATAAACGATGAAATAGACAATAATTTAGAACAAACTAATATATATATCGTATGACAAGCTCAATAAAAATTAGCACTGAAATAAGAAATAAAAACATCAAAACACGGAATTATTTAATAAACCAAGAAGTATTAAACTCAGCAAAACATTTTTTATATTTTACATTCTTCACAATAACTTTTTTCCACTGTTTACCTTGATGACAGCTTTGCAAACTATTGGTAATATCTCAATCAACTTCGGAGGGTAATCACCTGGGTTGTCTTTCATTTTATGGCAAGAACCTTTGAACTCGGTAAAGAGGAACAGCAATTCATAACTGAATGAACTTTGAATGTAAGTGCAAACCATCAAACACTGTGGTGGAACTGGCTCTCATGAGGAGCGCCTCAGGAGTGCCAAGAGTTAACCTCTGCCGCAGAAGATACATTTGAGACCCTCAAAAATCAGCAAATAATGGCATCTCAGATTATAGCCCGCACACATGCTTCACAGAGTTCAAGTAGCGGATACACCTCAACATCAGCTGTTCAGAGGAGACTGCGTGAATTGATGAATTGTGGCAACGAAACCACCACAGGGGCTGACTCTTATCCCCTGTTTGAGCTGCAGTAGAGAGCCAGTCATCTTTATTGGCGCTGATTGTAAGCAGAGCTTCTATTGAGAAAGGTGACCCAAACTGGTGAGCTGGAGTTGAAGGGTTATACCCTCTAAAGTATTCCTTGCCAGATGACATATTTGACTTTTGCCATGTTTCTTTTTTCATATTTAAGGGTAGACTGTAGCTTTGCCAGAGCTGATTCACCAGTGCTCTGTGGCCTGTGTGTGTTGGTCAGCCATTTTGAGCTCATCACTAGGTTCCCTTGTTACTCTGGATTTGCCAACTTCTCAGCACTGTTAGACTGTTGTGTTGAATAGTGTTGTGGCTGGACTTTTATTTGATTGTTTCTTTTATTGGTTGGCATTTTCTTGATTTTTATATTGCTTAGGATTGTGTGCCAGCATGAAAAACTGTTGTGAACCTCAACCATTTGAGGTTACTTTACTTTATCTTGTAGAGTTACCTTTACAGTGCATTTTGCAGTGTTTTGTAGTGGCTGTGTACACACAAGGTGGTTTTAGTTGGGGTCTTTGATAGAATCTCCCCACAGCAAGTACCCTGCCTATTTCCCTTGTTATCTTGGTATTTAGCTGTTTATTCGGGAACCATTTTTGTACTACTGTACAATAAAGGCCCTCGTCATTGGTGTAATTGTTCTTTTCATCCAGACAAAGCACAACACCGTCCCAGCTTTTTAAATATTAAACCTGCTTGTGAACTGAATGCACGTCTCTGGCTCTCTTTCTCACTTGTGTCAGAACTCCATCAAGTCGAGATAGAGTCCTTATTGTCTCTCCTCCGTCTGCCCTGTGTTGGGTCACACTAAGATGTAGATAAGATTTAAAAAAAAAAAACAGTTTATGTGTGTGTGATAAGACTGTTATATTGTGTAAACAGACGGCTATACTGGGAATGAGGTTAATGCAAAAGGTAGTGGGTTAATCTGTAACACGCATTTTATAGGTTTAATCTGTAATAGGGTTGTTTATTTATAACAGCACATCATATTTGACAAGTTCATCATGGAAGATTTCCCTTTATAATGTAGTCCTGTACTTTGTCGGGGTTGTTAAATGCTGTTTATTGACCAGTAATGCCTTGGGCTTTCAGAAAGAAATATGATAGCTCACTTCCAGTTTTTACGTTGCTAACTCCTTTACCTCATGATGTCATCACTGAATGTGAATATAATTTTCCATTGAGGCACTGATTTATTAGAAAATCATCGTCATCATGTTCCTCTTGGGAGCTACAACATTCTCCACTTCCGGTTTTCCCATCCTTCCAAAAAAATATTCAAAATTATTCTGCTGTTCATTTTGCTATGTTTTGGTTGTGTTATAAAAGCTAGATCTAGTGTGTGTCCAAGAAGGATTGATGATAAACCGGCTTGGTTTTAGACACTTGAAAACCTTTCATCACCAGCATGTGGGAACCGAGGACACTAATTGTTTAAGTTTTGAGGGTGAAATTCTTTCCCATTCTTGCTTCATATATGACTTCAGTCCAGGATCTCTCTTGCTGTATTTTGCCCCTCATAATGCATAATGTGAGAGAGGTCTTGGCAGTAGGCAGGCTGGTCTAGTGCCTGCACCACCCTGTTGTAACACATGCAGCATGTGGCTTGACATGTGTCCTGCTGGAATAAACAGGGACGTCCCATATGGATTCTAGATGGTGAAATCCCTAAATTCCTTGCCATTGTGCCTTGATAAATGTTGCTCTTAAGCTGTGGGCTATTTGCCCCCACAGTTTTTCACAAAGTGGTGATCCTTGCCTCATCCTTGCTTGACCCTGTCACAATTGTGCAAGCAGGGTAGCAGGAAAAGATGAGGCAGGGCCCCAATTCAATGAATGTTTGTTCACACAAAAATAAGGTGCAAAGCTAAAAGGATGGTGAGCCAGGCAAAGGTCAAATACAGAGAAGGCAGTCCAAATGGTCAAACTAATCCAATAGGCAACAATAGGCAAAAATCAAAAATCCTCAGATGATCCACAGAAGACTTGTGGGGTTCAGGTAATGCAGGAGCAAGACAGGTGGATAGTAGGCCAGCTGGCTCAGGACATGACTGCAGGCTCACGACCCCAAGCCCGATCCGCTGGAATGCAGGCTGAGATGCAGGATGAAGAGGTGAGCAGACTGGAAGCTTGAAGGCTCGTGGCAAGCAGTGTGGATGCTAGCAGGCTGGGAATCAGGCTGGGGGCTAGTGGGCTGGATGTTAGCAGGTCAAGGGGCAGACTGGAAGCTAGCAGGCTGAATGCTAGCAGGCAGGGATGTAGGCTGGCTTTTGGCAGGCTGGAGTAAAGGCTTTGTTGCTTGTTGGCTCAGATGCAGCAGTGGAGGAGAGGGCAGGGGAGGTGACGGGAGAGATGGCACGGTGATGGCTGCACTTTCTTTGGTTGCTGGCTTGGTGGTAACGCCAACACTTGTTCCCATTTTCATGACTGGAATACATAAAACCGCTAGTGGTAGCTGATTCTTGTATTGTGGCTGCACCTGCTGAGTAACTGTCCACGTTAAGTGAGTTTTTTCCATTTCCATGGAGGAATATGATTATGAATACTTAAACCAACCTAGCCATATGATGGCTGAAGCTCTGACTTCTAAAGAAAACATAGAAAACTCTCAAGAGGTTGACGTCACTCGAGTTGTTACACACAACTTAAAATAAGCTGTCAATTGTTTCAGTTTCATTCCACAATAAAAACACAATATTCTATTCACTAACATTGCAAGATATAATACAAAAGAAATGACCACCAATAACAACAATAATGATAATAATAAATCGCAACTAAAAAATATCTATAGTAATAACATTAATAATGCTGATTTCTCCCAGGAGGGCCTAATTCCTGGATGGGTCTGTAACACTGGGGATCTGCACCAGAGGCTGAGCTGAAGTAGCTCTATGGACATAAAAGCCTTTTTCTGAACATCATTCATACTAAATTATTGAACACATGTATCACACTCACCTCTGCAATGACTGGAACTGTTTCTTTTTGGTGAGGTGTCTGATGTCAGATGGTTGTGATGATGATGATGATGATGCTACCCTCAGCATATCAGTGTTTTCTCTGCCGTCACTGTGAGTCATGCTATGGCTGTGGTAAATGAAATCCATTGTAAAGCTTTTAGAAGGTGCAGGACACAGCAAGATTAAGTCTTTGTCAATTTGCCAGGACCTCTTTATGTGTTACTGCCTGTGTGCGAGCTCGGTCTATATAATGACGTCACACTAAATGATGCATGATACTCAAGCTTCAGTCGAAGTTAATTATGTGTCCTTGCGTTTACACCTAACTGATTTGTTCTTGTGTTTTTAATCAGAATGTTAGGACAGTGACGAAAATGCACTATTTTTGTGATGTTTTTTTTCTTAATCTTTTCTCCTGGGGAGCATATCACCAAATGATTTCACTTAAACGATGCACAACTATATTACCACTTGCCAGTCATTTAGTGGCACCATACTATTAGCCTTGTCCCACAGCGGATGTTTGTTCTAGTGCTGACATTGGAATGCATGCAGAGGGAGGTTGCTGCACCTAGCTTTGAACTCATTGTTTGCAGCTTGATGATTTCTTTGCAGGTTGTCGGGCACATCAGCTACAGCCACAAACAAATATGTTGAGTTCTTTCAGTTTGCCTTTCACGTCCGGAAACCTCTTGCCAAGTTCCTGAAGGAGTTCTCAGACTCATATTCTGATGTCACAGCAGGCTTTTGTTCTTGCAGAGAAACATGCACAGTGTTACCTCTCTCCAGTTGCACTTGCCAGACCTTAAATTTCACTTCAGATGATTTCACATTTAAAAGCAGAGAGCTGAGAAGCTGCTGGAGCCTGAGGTTCAGCTCTGAGTGCTTCTTGAGGTACAATCACTGAGTTTCCACATCAGGTTTTCCTTCATCTCCATTAAGTCTTTGACACAAACTAACACTTAGGAACAATTTTGCTTTATCTGTAAAATTTGTAATGAGAAGAGAGCTAAGATATAAACTAAAACTGGAAACCCTGAATGAATAGATGAAACAATGGAAACATGTCCAAAGAATCAAATCAGGACATGGCAGAGCTTTTTGAGTACTCCTCTCCTTTCATACCAAATCATGAAACTATCACCTTTTCCAGATGAACCTGTTCACTGTGGAATGTGCAGTGACTGTGTACCAGCTGTCAGCTGCTTGTAAAATCTTTGTTATATAATCTGAGTGGCCAACACAGATCAAACTTCACTTTCTCCATCCATCGACACAATAACAGTCATTCACAGTATTTTGAGCTTTTAAGCCATGCATATAATGACTTAGGTTCTGGGGCATGCTCATCACACAGATGTTTTGTTTGTTTAAGCAACCACACATGTAAATCTACTCACCAGTTTTGCATAATATGTAACATAGGATGGATAATATTAATAGCACAGGGACCCGAAGCCTCCATCACGCGCTATCACTGTAAACACTTTTCTCGTTGAGTAACGTAACTTTATTATTGGAGACAATTTATCATAGTGCTATGAGCTGAGGAGAGGATCTTTTGGGTCTTTGCAAACTCGTGGCTCAGCAGATGTAACACGTTCCCTCAGAGGTTACCTCGCAGCATGATGCCTCTGTCCTCCTGCTGCTGGGACATTGAATGAACTGGCTCAGGTCCCGCCTGCTCCATTACACCCACCCACCACCCTCCTGTATCTCGGACCACTAGCCCCCGCCCAGCCTACTGCCAGTCAGCTCAGTGGAGCCTCTGGCCACGTCTCAACACACCGCTTTGTACACAAGCGGGCAGTGGAGGTAACCGAGCAGCCGCCGGCCGAGGACAGGGAGGAGGAGGAGAGGACCGCGGGGACGGGACGGAGCTCCGCGCACCGGCTCTGTCGACAGGCTGAAAACCAAGCTGAAGGTAAGATATATCCGCCAAATGTTGGTCAGATAAAATAAGTAAACTTCCTCTTTCTTGGCCATGACCGCCTTTTTCCTCACTTTGCTCATTCGTGTCGCTGGTTTCCGGAGGACTCACTTCTTTGGGACAACGCATCCATAATTTCGTCCTTTTGTCCTCTGAATTCAGAATTGAGACACGTTGGGAAACTAGCGGGTTTCCTGGCGATTAAAGACATGCAGAAAGTTATCTTTACTTGAACTAACTCGGAACAATTTCTTTTCATGGCAAACCCCCCTCCCCATTAAGGAGGTTATGTGAGTGTACCGGGGGCCACACGGAGCTCCGTGACATGTGTGTGAACACTGGGATGGTTTGAGTTATAAAAATCCCAATTTTACATTCGTTGGAGACTTTTTTGAAGCACCCTCAAGAAGTCCAGGGCTGTCCCATTTTGAGTGACCTCACTGGCAGTGGGGGGTCTGTATCATGGAGGTGGTGTGAAAAAACACTGTGTGTGTTACACCTCAACATCACACCAAACTCATGTCTGTGACACAAAAACTTCAGCAACCAACTGTGACATTTTAACAGTAAAGTTGATGATACATGCAGTTAAAGTCATACTTTTCCTAAAAAAAAAAAAAATGCATTGATATGAATCATTACATTTAATTTCTGCCAAACAGATTGAATGAAAATGGTCAAAAAGAGGGCTGTAGTATGACCAGCAGCCACACCTCATATGGTTCACTCAGTGTTTTAATTCCATTGGATGTAGCTGCTTTGCATGGGACGACAACGTGGAAGGACATTTTCGATGCGGTCAAGAGGTCCGTAAATAAAACTACAATAGCCTGGAAGAAGTTTCAAAACACCTCTGATGACTAATTGCATTATCCACCAAGAGGCTCTGTGTGGAAAGCTTCTGGAACTGGGTGATATAATGAAGATACGATATATAATAAATTTAAGCAATTTCCCAAATTGGGGTCAATAAAGAAGCAGTCTAAAGTCTAATGGAAATCTGCCCTCCGCGAGGCCGTCTGCAGTCATGTGTTTCTGTGAAATGCCACATCTGTCACACATGTTCTTAGCAGCTCACGATTATTAGTTTTGAATGTAATAACTTGATATTTGTCTTGGTTTCACTTGAAATGTTTGATCTTTGATTGATAGAGTAAAATATTTTTCTTAATCTGATGAATTAAAGGGATTTATGCTATAATAACAGAGCAATGACAGACAGTAGGGCTGCTTGATTATGGCAAAAATCATAACTGCATTTATTTTGGTCAACACTGAGGTCATGATTATTGAACACAGTTACTCGTTGGCTGTGGAAACATGAATTCATTCAACTTAAAAAAAGCTTTGTTTAAACCGTGAACTTTAAGTAACGATTCAATTAATTATTTTTATGTATAAAATGTGATAAAGAATTGCTGAAATGCAACTCTTGTCCTTTTTGGCTGCTCCAAGCACCAGTACCGTTACAGCACTTGTAGACGGTCATCAAAATCCGAGTGGCGGCAGCTCATTTGACCGCTGTGAGCTGAAGTAAACGTGCCACAGCCTGGCTGAGAGTGACTGTGGGGTGAATACGCTCTGCTGTGAGGAACAAGGTACACTGGATTTATAACACAAGATAAGATGAGAACATCACTGAAGGCCACATAAAACTAATGTTGTTCTGGTTATGTGGTTTTTCTAATCATTGGAAGTGAAAATTTTAACTGCAAATAAAAACTGAAAGTAAAATTTTATCTCTGAATTAATCATGCAGCCAGACATAGAAACACCAGCCAGAGTACTGAAAATTGCTTTGGTGGTAGTTCCCACTGCAGTAGGTGTCTCCAGACCCCAGTTTGCCATGATGGCATGTACACACAGAAACCACACACACACACACACACACACACACACACACACACACACACACACNCACACACACACACACACACACACACACACACACACACACACACACACACACACACACTCACACGTTGTGTTTTTATCACTTGTGGGGACATTACATAGACTTACATTCATTTCCTGGAGCCTTACCCTAACCCTAACCCTGACCATAACCACTATTTGCCCATTCCTAACCCTAACCTTACCTAACCCGTAACCCTAACTTCAGTCTGCATCCTAAAATTTAATGATTTACATTAACGGGACCTGCGTTTTGTCCCCATAAGGCAGGTGAGTCCCTACAATGTGACTGTGCAAATAGATTTTTGTCCCCACAACGTGATAAATACCTGGTCACACGCTACTGAGCTTTGAATTTTGAACAAATCTCCAACAGTGCCACCAGCAAAGCACACCCACACCATCAGACCTCCTCCTCCATTAATCAAAAACCTCAAATTTGGGCTCATCGGACCAAAGTATTTTTAGATTTCCAGGCTTCCACTGGTCTAATGTCCATCGCTTGTGTTTCTTGGCCCAGTTCTTCTTGCTGGTCTTCCTCAGTTACGGTGTCTTTGCAGCTATTGGACTGATTCACGCAGTCCCTCTGAACAGTTGATGCTGAGGTGTGTCTCCTACTTGAACTCTGTGAAGCATGTGTGTGGGCTCTAACCTGAGATGCTGTTAGCTGGTTAGTCTTTGCTGGGGTGGTCCTGATTAGAGCCAGTTTCATCGTGGCATTTGATGTTTTTTACGACCAGTTTTGCGCATGACACAAGTAACATATTACAGTAATACGTAACAAAGTAACGTAACGCATTACTTACAAGATTTTGGTAATATGTTGTAGTTTTACGATTACCATATTGCTGTAAACAACTCTGATTAAATGCACTTGTGGTCAAGAAATGTACCAACCACCTCACTGACGGGGAAAGTGCCAACGAGTCGCAGCCGAATGCGAAGCAGCCATGTCTGGTGGAATTTCATGGTAATGGTTAAAATTATAAACCATCACAAAAATGACAATTACCAACAAAAACTACCATGTTCTTAACAGATGTGTGCATGAGTGTGTGGCGGTCTCTGTCCAGAGAGGAGGACATTCTGCTCCGCCTAGGTTGCAAAATGTATATAAATATTAGTGCTGTCAAAAATATCGCGTTATTAACACATTAACGCAAATCAATTTTAACGGCGTCATTTTTTTTATCGCGAGATTAGCGCTCTTTGTGACCTGGTGAACTTGTAGTTTTTTATAAGCTGTGGCCACTGCTAGTATTTTTTTTTTAATATAAACTTTATTGAAATCATGTACAAACAACATGGCATTCTTTTTTTTAACATTTCAAAAGGAGCAGGTGCATAAGAGAAGAGCAACTTAAAAATACAATATGAGAAATAACATCTCTATAAAATAAAATAAAAGGATTAGCTATAGGGCTTTTGTTGTAAATCGTATTTTTCAAATAAATTAAAAAGTTTCATTACACATTTACTTTTCATTACATTCAGGGCTTTGGTGAAGGAGAGGAATTCATTATGGAACACATTAAATTTAGGTTTTACATTCATGTATTTACATTTGTGAATGTAAAATTTTCCAAGAATTAAAATATTGTTTACCAGAAAGTCCCATTCTTTGTTGACCATAACAACACCAAAAATAATGTCCTTTCGAGAAAAGGGTTCAAGTCGGATTTTCGTGTGATGGCCACTGCTAGTAATGTAAGAAAAAACTACAGGATCTGATTGTAAACCGGAAACAAAACAATAGGCACGCCCCACGCACGTGTTTGGTCTTGCCTGCACGCTAGCTGTAAAAGAGTAGGCTACCGGTTTGTGTGGATGTCAAGCGCGAAACGTTGAAATGGATGCGAACAAGATTCTGAATGGAAAGTTTAGTTTCAAAAAGTTGCCAGATGGGTCGACTGACAAGACCAAAGTTATCTGTGTGTATTGTTGGTGTGAACTGAGTTATCACCGTAGCACATCCAGTCTGAAACACCACTTGATGACCAAACACACGGCTAATGCGAATTCTCCGCCACCTCCTTGTCAAAACCAGGCGACAATGGATGGCTTTCTACAGAGGCATATGGATACCGCAACTAAGAACAAGCTTACTGCAGCCATAGCCAAGTAATGTTCATTCTTTCTGGAGAGAAATAAGAGGCTGGGTTGATCAGCCTCTGGAGAATAAACAGAAGAGCAGTATAGTCTGACTGCTTGTATGTTCAAAGGAAACTTAAGAAAGGAAAGTTTAAGCCATGTTTAACTGCACTATTGGCTGAGTCCTAGTTTACAATGATGTGCACTTTGTACCTTTATCTTGTATCACCCTGTTTTGATCCCTTAGAAAGGGTTGTTGAAGGGGCTTTTTTGTAACCAGGTATTTATTTTATTGTCATCTGTTTATTGACAGTGTTAAATTGTGTGAGATGTTGCTTCAGATGTGAATGACCGCTCAAAGTGAGAATGTTAGTGTGAAATAAAACACTACACGTTGTTGTTTTCAATAAAAAAACATTTGCACAAAGCAAGCCTATCCACTTTTCCATGTTGATAAGAGTATTAAAATGATAATTAATGGGACATTTAGAATAGATAAAAATGTGCGATTAATTTGCAATCAATCGCAAGTTAACTATGACATTCATGAGATTAATCGCAATTAAATATTTTAATCGATTGACAGCACTAATAAATATATTTATTTGGTTGCCTTCTCACTGGACAGCCTCACATTTGCATGCATATTGTCAGAAAAAATATACTTGGAGCATAAATAAATGTTTAACATCATGCTTACAGCTGTGAGACACAGCTGAGCCCACATATCCCAATATGGGTCATTCCAGATAATGATAGAATCATGATACAGCACATCTTCTGTGAATTGCCTATTTCTCATTACACTTTGAATTAAATACTCGACAAATAAAAGGCAGGCACTCATATCTGATTTGAAAATAAATTCTCCTTTTATTTCAAACCTTTGTGCACATTTTCAAATAAGAGTGTAACAAAGTCTAAAATGTTCATGTTGAAGAATTTGTCACGATTCTTTGCCATATGATGTGCCGCGGGCAAAAGCCTCTTGAAACATGTGCATCCAGGGTTTGTTTGGAGCACTCGACCGTGCGTTTGTGGCTTTCATCCGTAGACTCTTCGTACTGTTTGATATGATTCTGGGGTGCATGATAAAAGAGGTGTTTGAGTCTTTGAGTCTGCAGCATAATCTGTAAAGTTGCTCTGTGTCATACTTTTCATGGCCAAACCGTGCAATGCTACAGAATAGCCCGTTTTAGAAATGAGCTCTTGGTTTGCTTGTTTGAGTCCTCCTGTTTGAAATTGCCCTGTCCTGTTCACTCTCCTCCATGTTTGTTTGTGTTGCCTTCATGCCAGTTTTCTGCCTGCATTTGTGGAAGAGCACAAAGTGTAACCCAGAACATGTTCCTGGAGGTGGAGCCCAGCTAGTTTGACCCCACTTTTCCCTGTCCTGCGCTTATCCATATTTCCCATATTAATATTGACTTCCCTGTTAACCCAGGGCTTCTGATTTAGGAAAGTCCACACAGTCGACCTCGGTACAAAGTCATAGATGCATTTGTTGATGTAGCCAAAGGCCACATCCATCCATGTGCTAGTGTTGTTGTCCAGGACCACACACCATTCTGCAGTGATGCTGCTAAGTTCATCCATCTTATTATCCAGTGACTGAACATTTGCTAGAAGAATCATTAGTAGAGGAGGCTGTCTTACACATTTCATCAGCCTCACCAGGCCCCTGGCCTGCAACCTTCATTCCCTTTATCTCTTTCAGGTACAGCAGCCACAATTGCTGGGAATTGAATTTGGGTCTCTGCAATGAAAGGGAAGAGCCTATCTGCCTGCACCACGTGGGTGCCCTATTAATGATTCACCAGTGATTAACTGGAGACGCAGTTAAAATCATACACAAAATGCAGCTGAATGTGTTATCAGCAGCATTGTAACAGATATTTGACACAGGCAGAAATATGATCCACACAAACACTTCAACAATTAGAGGCACATCCACACTGTGTGTGACCCTGGAGATTCCACAGCATGTTAGTATTTCAAATGAGTCAACTAGAGGACAGTTACATGCCACACTAGGCAGTTTTGCATTTCAGTGCCTCCAGTCATGCTCATGTTTGCACAGACAACAGATGTCTGTCATTTCACTTTATAGCAATGGATAACGAACATAGGCACAGGGGGGAGAAGCGGCTTGATGTTTTTGGCAGATGCATGTAATTTAACAGAATTCATGAGGATGCTCAGCTCCTTCTTGTTGGAGCTTATTCAACAGTGCTGCCGTGCTGTTTCACGCAACATTAATCCTGGGTTTTCCGACTGTTGAACAATCCAGTGTGGTCTAGATTTCAAGGAAATAGAAATTTGTTTGAAACTGCCCATTACCGAGATCCAGTCCCCATGATTCACAGCCACACCCACTTAGAGGAATTATAGGATGTAGCAACTCACTAGGACAAGAAGATTCAGAGGCTTGACTGGGTCTTTGGAAATGCAGCAACATCAGTGAATCACAGGTCTACAAATTAGTAACTTGAGATAGGCATTGTCAAATCATAGGGGGTCACCTCTCATTACTCTGAGAGTGTGTACTTGTGGCGGCAGTAACGCACTAATAAATATGTTCCGTATATCTCGAGAGCTGGTACTCGACACTGCACTTCCCTGAGTCCTCAGCAACACACCCACCGAGGGTGAGGTCAGATGCTGACGGAGCTTTGAAATAATGGAACCTTTAAGCTCTCTGCAAGCAAAACAGCTCAAGGTTTATTCTAGGATTTAAAATATGTAAATAATCATTTAAATCAATTTAATAGCAGTGCCTCCCGTGCTCAAACAGCTCCCTTTTGAAAGTCCATGTGTCTGTGCTTGGTTTAAGTAATGATTTGAAATTCACTCAAGCTTATTTTTATAAAACCTTAGTTCTGATAGCATAGTTAGTTAAAATTGCCTTAATATTAATGATCCAATCTCCAATCAGCACAGGCTTAACTCAAGATGTATTTTCATTTTCATGACCTGACGATGAGTTTGTTGTAATCTAGCCATGATGTGAGATGCTGTAAAGTTAAACTACTGTAACTACATTAAATGGAGTCAAGGATGTTAGAGAATCAGTCCAGAATGTTGTGAATAATACCAGCTACAGATGAGAGCTGAGGCTGAATGATCCAAGAGAGGGACGTGAAGAGAGAGGAGGAGGGATCTGCCATGATGTCAGGTGTTTACCTTTGTATCCTGAGGGTCTGAAGGTGAGGACATCATGTCAGGGCTTGTTCAGTGAGCACAGCAGATTATGCTACACTTGCATGGATCACCGCAGTCAGCAGTGATCTTGGTCTCCCGCTGGAGACAAAGGACAGTCCACAACATTGTTTCCCTTTTGTCTTTTCCCTTTTTTAACTGTTTTGTGAACTCAGGAAATTGACATTTCAGCAGGGGGGCAGCCATAGCATGCATACTTCATCATTTATCAGATCAGGTCATTTCAATCATAGATAAAATATCAGTTCTATAGTTTGTAACAGCGTGTCAATGTGATTTCCTGCCAGATTCGCTTGCAGCACGCAGAGCAACAGAACAGACTCTGAAACTATGCAGATCGTGAGCCAGCTGCAGAGCTTCACACTCTTTCTGAACAGCCCAACTGGTTAACATGGGTGCCATAAGTAAGTTGGTGCAGCACTTCAGCATTCAGGAATGTCACAATGGCCATGAGGACCATGGACCATGCCGTCTTAGTTTGGCCTTATGCCATGCAAACAACTATATGCCCTGCAGCCACAGTGGCCTTGATTCCCCCAGCCCTTCTTCCTGCTACTCGCAACATTTTTTTTTAAATACTGAAGCAAACTGACTTGTTTCACCATGATTTCTATGTTAAACAGAAAATGCACGATACCCTTCTAAAGATAAATTTAATCAGATCTTAACACTCAAATACCAACATAAAAAATACTCTCAGAAAGAACTAGTAAAGCCTTTATGTTTACAGAACAGAAATATTTCGTGTTTGGTGATAAACCGCATAAGCTGCTTGCTAGACAGTTACGCAAACTAGAGAATGAGCGTTCTATTCATAAGATTAAATCAGATATTGGAGAACTCTTAACTTCACACAAGGATATAAACGGACGGTTTCAGCAGTTTTATGAGAGGTTATACACATCTCAAATGAAAGCAACACCAGGAGATAGGCAAGCTTTCCTGGATGAGTGTCAGCTCCCAACTTTAAACCAAACTGAGCGTGACTATTTAGGAGCTGAGATTACATGTGAAGAAATTAGAGAATCCATAAAATCTTTGAAAAATGGCAAAAGTCCAGGACCAGATGGATTTGGCAATGAATTTTATAAAAAAAATTAGTGACCTATTGATTCCCTATTTAAATAAAATGTTTGGGCAAGCATTTGATAATGGAGAGCTTCCCCACACCCTCAATGAGGCCATTATTACTTTGATCCCAAAAACGGGGAAACATCTGGAGGAGGTGGGCTCCTACAGACCTACGTCTTTGTTAAACACGGATCAAAAAATTCTCACGAAAACTTTAGCCAAAAGGCTGAGCCTTTTGATAGGAAAGCTGGTACAACCAGACCAGACCAGGTTTATTCCCCAAAGATACTCATACTTCAATCTGCAACGTTTATTTAATGTGATATATTCCTCACAGCATTCCAAGGAGGACCTTTTGGTACTATCTTTAGATGCTGAAAAGGCATTTGACCAGGTCGAATGGCCCTACTTATTTGCAGTTATTAATAAATTTGAGACTGGTGATTGGTTTATTTCATGGACTAAACTAATATATAATAACCCCTGTGCCAAAATATTGACCAATTATACACTTTCCCCTAATTTCAAGTTGTGCCGGTGAACTAGACAGGGCTGTACTTTAAGCCCTTTACTGTTTGCGCTGGCGATAGAGCCCCTTGCACAGAGAACCCAATCACACCCAGAAATTTATGGATATAATACAAAGTACACTGCTTGTAAAATAGCTCTTTATGCGGATGATATTCTCCTCTTCATATCACAGCCTCAAACTTCAAAGGCAAATGGAGGGCTGGCTGTGCCAAATTTCATTCATTATTATTGGGCCTCCAACATTTGCTCTATTGCCTATTTGTTGGATGACTCAGCTGTGTTGCCTGTTGGGTTAGAGATGAAACGAGAAGATTGTCTACCTTTGTCTGTTGGTGCAGTCATTTTGTCACCTGTGCCATTAAGCAAAGCCATCTATAGTAACAATCCAATTATTCATAACATCATACTCATTTGGAAACAACTTAAGAAACATTTTGAGCTTAGAAATGTGTCTTTCCTATTACCCATAATAGCAAATCCTTCATTTGCTCCTTCTTACTTAGATGGCTCCTGTCTTGCATGGAAGGATTTGGGAATTGGTTGTGTTGGTGACCTATACCTAAAAGGAGTGTTTGCATCCTTCCAACAGCTCAAGGAAAAATATGTTCTCCCACAGTGTGACTTCTTTAAAAACCTGCAGGTTAGGAGTTATGTGAGAACACATCTCCCTGGCTTTGAGGGTGCGGGGCCAGACAAACTGGATAGCTGTCTAAAATATTCTACATGGTCTAAAAGTATAATCTCTTGCCTGGACAGTACACTCCATAGTATAGTCCCAACTGCAACTAACGCAATTAAAGCAGAATGGGAAGCAGAACTGTGTGAGCAGTTGTCAGAGGATATCTGGGATAAAAGCCTGGAATATATACACACTTGCTCAGTTAATGCACGACATCATTTAATACAATTTAAAGTTTTGCATAGATTGCATTATTCAAAGACAAAATTACACAAAATATTTCCAGAAATTTCTTCTCAATGTGATAAATGTGGCTCACCAGATGCAAATTTATTGCACAGCTGTGTCTTGTGTCCCAACCTGCATTACTTCTGGTCAGGGATATTTAGAACATTCTCAAAGATGCCAGGGGTGGGGTCAGAACCAGACCCAGTACTAATCACTTTAGGAGTATTGGTAGGCACAAGGAGACTACAGGTAGCTCAGCAATGCCTATTATCTCATGGACTTCTCACTGCTAAAAAGCTCATTCTTCTTTTTTTGGAAGAAAGTGCCCACTGTCAAACACTGGCTCACTGAGTTAACAGAAACTCTGCATGTAGAAAGAATAAGATTTTTTTCTGAGAAACAAACTCAGGGAGTTTGATAAGATTTGGCATCCCTTAATCTCCTATTTGAAAGGCTAAACTAATTCAAATCCTGTATATGAACTACACTATGCGTAACATTGGGTAACACTCCAGGGAAGGGTTGAGGGCCTGAGTGGGAGGATGGGTGGATCAGGGTTTTTTTTTTTCAACTTATTCATTTATTTATTTATTTTCTGTTTATGTTCTGTTTTCACTTCATAATGTGAGGATTATTTCTTTTTTTTTTAAACATAGGATGAGTAGCCCTCCTCACTGTTGTTCACACTGTCTGTGATAAAAAGGAAGAGAAAATGTTTTTCTGGCTGCCATGTATCATGATGCCACTCTTCACAATAAAAACATTTCAGATTTCTATGTTAAACTACACTAAAAGCAGCTAGTTAGCAGAAAGTTCTGTTCCTCTCTGAACGGGCAGTACGCTGAGTGACAGGGGAGGGGCTGCTCGCTGTCTGGTGTTTGTGAACTGCGCTGCCACGTACAAAAATCTGACCTGACCTGATCATCATGTGGTTAACAAGAGTAAAGAAACATGATTAGTTTTTTATTTTTATTGGTCGCAGAGTCAGATAGTTGAAACCTTATTCACTGACTGCTATTTACTGGATGATCCAGCAACAAAGGAAGCCTTCTGATTGCGTCCACCCACAGCAGTATTTTGCCAACAACAGGCAGGATCATGACAGAACAGCTTCTAAATGATAGTATTTTTTGTCTTTTAGCCCAGATCAGGGCAAGGAGATGGATCTGTCCTGTGTCCTCCATCCTTCTCATATCTTTCTACTGCTTCCTGTCAAATCTAGCCCTTACCGACATTGACTGAAGTGGAATTTTCATATGGACTGAAGCCAATAGACCTCCTTAGTGTTGGGTGGATCCAGATAGCTGTTATATATCTTGGAGGCCCATAATATTTTTGAGAAACTCGAGTCTGTTTTTCAGAAATAGAAGTTATCACTAACTCCAGTTATGTGAGAATGTGCATTATCTTCTAACAGGCTTAACCTTTTGAGGTTCTTCAGGTAATGTCCAAGCCCACAAAAGTGCACACATGGAACCAGCATCTTTCCATTTACTACATGTTTGCCCACTAACAGGCTTTGCTACTGGTTACCAGCAGAGATGATGAGTGATGCACTCATGTCTGTGCATACAGCAACAAAGACCCTCAGCCACCATGTGAAGAGTAGTAAACACCTGCTTGTGTTTCTGCGGACAGTAAAACAACCGTGTTTGGGTCTCACCTGAGACATTTGCATGAAGTTGAGCCTTTCTTGCCTCTGTAGTGACGCTGGAAGCCTTTGGAGTGTGTGGGTTATGTGGCACACAGGCTCTGGAACAGCTTTCCTTCAAACACAGTCAGCAGTGCCGACTGAAAAGAGTGAAGTGAGAAAAATCCTTCTCCAGACAGGTCTTTCATTGATGTTGTGCCTGCTGTCTTAGTTTGCTGGCCCTGTGCTTTGTATCAACTTGTCATGCAATTTGTAAAGCTTGCTTCGGTAGGTACAACATAAATAAACTTTATTTACTAAAGCTGCTTCTGAATCTTTCAAGAGACATTGCTTTTGGCTCAACGTTCAGTTTTGTTAAGGTATTTTGATAATGTTTTTCTAGGATGAAAGTGGTCTTATTTTACATTATCAACTGTATTACATCAACTTTAACAGTTGCTAAGAGGTGATTTGTGCATTGTGGAAACATGCATTTCCTGTTCAACATATCCATCTCGCTCTCTCTCTCACCCTTAGCCCTGTCTTTTTGTGAAGAGTCCACGGGGGACGAAAAAGAGAAAGATCCACATCAAACACCAGATACTGACAGTGATCTACATCCATCATGCCCCGCTGCAGAGTGAGCCTCAGCACTATGATTTTCCTGGTGATCCTGCAGGGGGCAGCAGTGGTGCTGTTCTGGGGCTGGTACGTCCAGCTCAGTCCCTGCGACTCTGCCCCCTCCAATGGCAAAGTTCACGTTCTGCTGCTGTCATCGTGGCGATCAGGCTCGTCCTTCCTGGGTCAGGTGTTCAGTCAGCATCCATCTGTCTTCTACCTTATGGAGCCCGCCTGGCATGTGTGGACCAAACTACAGAGACCTGGTGCGCGGGTGCTCCGAATGGCTGTGAGGGATCTATACCGGAGCATATTCCAATGTGACTTCTCTGCGATGGAGGTCTACCTGCCAGAGCGGCACAATGTGTCCAACTTGTTTATGTGGAGTCACAGTCGAGCGCTGTGCTCACCACCGGTCTGTCCTCTCACGCCACGTAATGAGTTGAGCAACCAGTCTGTGTGCTTCCAGACATGTGATGCCATAGGTCTGCGGGTGGTGGAGGAAGCCTGTGCCACTTACAGTCACGTGGTGTTAAAAGAAGTGCGATTTTTTGAGCTGGAGTCCCTTTACCCGCTTCTGCAGGACCCGAGCCTAGACCTACGCATCATCCACCTGGTCCGAGACCCTCGTGCTGTGGTGCGGTCTAGAGAGCAGTCGGCCAGAGCCCTCATGAATGATGACGCCATCGTCTTGGAGCAGAAGAACACGCCGGCAGCCGAGGTGCAGTATCAAGTCATACAGGAGATCTGCCGTAGCCATGTGCGCATCAATGAGAGGGCGATCCTGAAGCCCCCTCCATTTCTTAAAGGCCGCTACAAAATGGTCCGCTATGAGGACGTGGCGCGGAACCCGCTTGAGGAGATAAATAACATGTATGAGTTTGTCGGTCTGAAGATGACCAAACAGTTGGGGGAATGGATCTACAGGGTGACCCACGGAAAAGGCAAAGGCAGCAAGACAGAGGCCTTCAAAATCACTTCACGAAACGCTGCTGATGTCTCTCAGGCTTGGCGCAGCGTGCTGCCCTTCAACAAGGTCAAACGCATCCAGGAAGTGTGCAAAGGGGCCATGTCATTGCTTGGGTACAGGACTGTTAACAGCGAAAAAGAACAGAAGAGACTTGACATAGATCTACTAGTGCCACAGGAACCGTATCAGTTTAGCTGGTTGCCAGCTAAAACAGAGGATCCAAGTAACAGTTAAAACATGAATGACAAAGACTTTAACACTAAGAGACTACATTGGACTGAAGTCTATATTCTTTATAGGCTTTATTGGCTGTACAAGTCTTTATTTTTTAATTATAATTGTCTTTATTTAATTTCATGCTTTCCACCATGAGGTTTACTGACAAACTCTTACCAACAAACATATATAATAACACCTATAAAGCTGTCTAAAACATAAATAATACAGATTGTGATCACGTTCTAATCCCATTTGACACATAGTAAATTGATAACGGTACAGAGGCCAATATTTGGATTGTTTGACCTCATCAGCTCAGTGATTTTTGTGAATATCTGTTTATTCTGAATTTGATGCAGCAACACATTTCAAATAAGTTGGATCAGGAGGAGCTTAAGACTGGGAGAGATGTTGGTTTTTATTTATGTTTTACAGAATCCCAGCTTTTTGGAATGGAGGTTTTTATTTATGTTTTACAGAATCCCAGCTTTTTGGAATGGAGGTTGTGTTAGATAGTAGGTACTATCCAAGGACATCGGACTGACTGAGATATTGATACATTCATAT
Source organism: Chaetodon trifasciatus (assembly GCA_037975065.1). Classification (NCBI taxonomy): domain Eukaryota; kingdom Metazoa; phylum Chordata; class Actinopteri; order Chaetodontiformes; family Chaetodontidae; genus Chaetodon; species Chaetodon trifasciatus. The sequence goes on along the minus strand of JBBMOE010000002.1, from coordinate 514,537 downwards.
CAAAGTCACTGACAGCACAGAACACATATACCTCTGAGCCCAAGCCCCCACCTGCTGCCAACATAACACACACACACAGTTCACAGTAATTCTATGTCCAGTGTCCTCCACCGAAGTCCCGTCTTTCCTTCCCAGCTAAAGCCACAAGGTGTTTGAAGTCTTATCGGGCCTCATAACTGTCATACATCACAGAAACGCTTCCTGTTATCTTCAGTGTCTTTTCTGTGGTCAAATAATCTCTCATCAGTTCTTTCCAAATCTGTAAAGGAGGGGCCTCTGTGGTTTTTTTCAGTCTTTTCAAATGAACTTCTTCTAAACAAAAGGGGAAAACATCTGCAACTTATTTTCTCAGCATTCTGAAAAAGACACAGCTCAGCTGAGAATTGATTTTTGGTTGTAGATGTAATCGATACCTGTTCATGTCACACTTTGTTACTTTTGTACAAAAGCAGAAGGAACGCATAAGGTATGAATATTGTAGTCATTAATTTGTACTTTGTTAACTGTAGATTTTCATTTGCGTCAGTGCCGGTACAAGCTTTTCTCGTAATGTTTCGATTGCTCCTTCAGCAGCATGTTGTTCGTTCCACCATTTGTTTTTTTCCTCATTAAACAGAACATCCTCAGAGGGTCCTGACACCAAATCATGGTGTTCATCCGTAATCCATTAATGTGAATTTATTCTGAAGTTCAGTAAATGTTTGAACTGCCATAATTCACCATAATTATCTCTAATGAATGTTTGATTCCACTTGTCCTCCAGGAGCCCAGTTGACGTCCACATTTTGGAGTTTTGTTGATGCATTATTCCAATCTCTGTGTTTGTAGGGAGACTAAATTGCACTCCTAATATTTCCTCAAATGTGTTCCATGATTTTAATGTGTTATTTATAACAAAGTTAGATACTTATATATTGTGTTTTGTGAACAGAGATGTGAATAGGTTGTGCAGGGTTCTTCAGATGAGTTATTAATTATACAATCTATTTAAAACGCCTGTGGGGCACAGGAGTAACTTTCTAAATCTGGAAATTTAAGACCTCCTTCTGTTCTTCAGGATGAGCTCTAGTCAATCAGTGTGCTTTAGTAGACCAGACAGAAAAGGTGAATAAAGCATTAAGGTGCGTAATGTATTAATGTTCATCTTATAACCTGATATTTTGCAGGTGGTCTCTTGCCTTTGGAACATATGTTCTAGTATTAGCAGTCACATCAAATCACCAGCAAATAGACTCAGTTTCTATTTGTCTTTATCTAGATTTATGCCACTCTTTTCCCGTCCGTCTAATTGTCTGAGCCAAAGGTTCATTTGCCAACGTGAGTAAGGAGGGACATAAGAGGCAACTTTATTGTGCCTCTTTTTAATCTAAGGAACTCAGATTAAGCTTCATTAATATAACACTGAGCTGGTGGTGATTCATAAATTATCTTGAGGAATTCAAACATTTCTGATCCTTTGAGAAGATTCCAGATGGTTAAAAGCTTTCTTTGCATTGATCACCATCAGTGTCAAGTCTAGTTTTGGATTCTTGGGATATTCTGTTAATGATACAGGTCTTAATGGTGGTTTGAAGGGTTCTGGTTTGTATAAAGTCACGTTGATTGTAGTGAATTGTATCTGGGAGTATCTGGCAGTTCGATTATTTGGGACTTTGGTAATGATTTTATGGTTGACACTCAGATGGAGTATCACCCCCCGTCCTGGTGTTGGTATCACATTGATAACTGCTTGTAACACTGTTTGTGGGAGAACATGGTGCCTCCATGTATAATAATATTTAAAAGTAATGAGCTAATCTGTGTCCAAAGTACCGAATAAAATTCTTTTGGTAATTGATCCATGCCTGCCACCTTTTTTGGAAGAAAGCTGTCAGTTGTGCTTTTAATTTCTAATATTCTTGTTTCCTTTCTTCAACATCTAAACTGCTCCTGGCTGAAGTGCTCAGCTGCCTGTTTTATTTGGTGATATACAAGATATTTTATTTGAATTCTGGTTAATATCTCGAATGTTTTAAGCACATGATTATCATATTCTAATTTGAAGACGTACATACATAACTGCAGCATGATCTGATATGATTATATTATGAATATGTGTTAATTTTACATTTCTTAGCCCTATACCTGGCATGAAAATAGTGTCTGTTCAGCTATATGTTTTTTACTAATGAATAATATGTGTAAGGCAAGGCAAATTTATTTGTATAGCACAATTCATACACCAGGCAATTCAAAGTGCTTTACAGAAGCATAAAAATACATTAAAATCATACATTTCAAAGAAAGAAAGAGATTAGAAGAGAATAGAAACATAAAAATAAAATACAATTAAAGAAAAATTATAAACAGAAGCCAGTAAAAGACAATAATTTAGCATTTATAATGATTAAAGTCATGAGCAAATATATTTACTTTAAGTAAAAGCTGTAGCAAATAATAATGTTTTCAACCCTGATTTAAATGAGCTGACAGTCGGTGCAGACCTCAGGTGTGCAGGGAGAATGTTCCACAGGTGAGGAGCATAATCACTGAAAGCTGCTTCACTTTGTTTGGTTCTCATTCTGGGAACACACAATAGACCTGTCCCTGATGACCTGAGAGGTCTGTAGGTTTGGGGTTCATTACCTTCCATATCCTGCAATTCATTTGTTGAAAGAAATTTGTCGTGTTGATGGCTGTTCTTTCCTATTTGTCACAGCTGTATGTGCAAGATTATTTAAGTCTCCACCTCATATAGAGTTGTAATTAAGATAAGATAATTATTACTGTTGGAGTCATATCAAGTATTTATAGTTCTGCATTTGATTTAGGAATGCGTCATCAGATGATTCGTGTACACCTATTTCCAAAAAAAGTCACATTTTCTAATCAAGAATCTACCTTCTGAGTCTGCATGTTGTGAAATTAGAATAAAGGAAATATTCGGCTTTATGAATATCCAACTTCTCTGCCACTGCATGTGGAGGTCGACTCAAAGGACACTCTGCATTTCCCCAGTTTTGAAATGAAGTTCTTCAAGAAAGACTGTCTGAAGACATTTTTTAAAAATGACCCAGCAGCAGTCCGTTGATATTCCAGCCAAAGATATGGTAAATTTATTAGGTAGAGTTTCTCCCTTTAATCTTACTTGTTATAGGACATATAGCTGTGTCAAAGACCATACACAATAGCACACCAATAGTTTCCAATATCCATAAAAATAATCCTGTATTCCATCAACCATTTCATCCTAATTTGATAATAAAGTTGAAGTAAATAAAAAGGGAATGAGGCAGAAGAGAAAAAGAGGAAGACTAAGGGGAGAGAACGGAGAGATGACATATTTAAGAAGGGAAAGAATGACAAAAAACAAAAGGAGAACGTAGGTTTCAACTAGCCATGTGCAATTCATTCAACATTTCCCAATAAGTAAAGTATACCGAAAAGCACCTGTTTGCATCCTTCTTTGATTCACAGCTCTAAAATTTTGAGATGCCTTCAATCTTTTGCCTTATTCTTCTCTATTGGCTTGCGTCCACGTCACCTGACTGCCAAGTTTCTGTCTGTGAAACCAAAAAAATAAAAGGCAGACATCCTTTCATTCTCAGTGGAAAACGCAGTATTTTGAAATAGCTTCTGCACTGAATTAAGTTTGGAACATTTCTAGTGACAAATCAACTGTCATGTTTCGTACGTAATATGTGCACAATAACCACTCCCTTTTCTGGTTGCATCAGGTTATTGCAGCCTTGGAGGGCCTCTCTGCCCTCTGGCTCTGGTGACCTCACAGAGTACTCGCCATAAACAACAAACTACGAACATCTTAACGAGCTGACATCACTGCATTGGCTGAGGACCTTCAGTTGTGTGGCTACACTTTAATACATACAACATGTGGAATGCAATATGTGAAATGAAGACACAAATGTGCTTCATAAACAACATTCTGCATTTTTGTTGCTTTCTTGCAACACAAGCATCTACAGGCATTAAATTTATGTCTCTTTGTTGAAGTGAGCTGTGTGCAAAAAAGTAAAAGCAAGCAGTATGAGTGAATGACTAGTGCACGAACTACTACTTTTATTATTTATTATTGTGAATTTTATTATCCTGCTCATAATATTAGGCATTTATGAGCATTTTAAATGTCATTAAAGGAGGGAAACCAGGCAGAAGATGCCAAGGCATTTAAGTATATCTAATAGATACAAGATTTCAAAGGCAGGTTGAGATAAAGGTTGGACCAATTATCAGCAATATGAAACAGAATGAAGCCCACCTACAGCAGACAACCCGAAACAACAGTCGAAAGCAGCAAATCCACCCACAGTGCAATAGGCTCATTCGAGATGAGTCAGGCCTGTGCAGAAAAAACTAACAAAACGTTCTGTCACAGAGGGCATTACAGCACTCTGCCTTTAACATGCTGTCTCCCACACCCCAACACTGAGGTAGCGTATTTCTGCCACTGTATGAGCAGCAGAATACAGTTATGCTTTACCTCCTGCAGTACAAAGTAATATAAAACATGCCAGGTAGAACCACTACATCAACTAATAACAGTTTTGATCATTGTCAGTCCTTTGTAGACGTACATCACAGGGGTCGAAAATGCCAAACAGCAGTTGCAAAACAGCTGACGTCAAGCATGTAACAGCCACTTTGCTAATGGTTAAACTATAAACCAGGTAAAAACGACCAAGCTGAACCACCATGTTCTGAACGACACGTCACAGACACTAACAAAAAGTAGTATTTGTAGGCCAGCAAGGCTTGATGGGAGATGTGGATCATCCCTGGAAGAGACACTCAGCAAAAGACGTGTGTGCAGGTCTCGGGCGATACCTGCCAACAACCAAAGCACATGGAGCTGCGCTCACTCTCCACTGCACTCGTCGACCAGCCGCTTGTGCATGACCTGCAGAGCCAAAGTCCTATTTTTAACAGTTGTTAGAACACAGTGATGGATTTAAGTTACACAACACCACTCCTCATGTTTACGGCTTGTAGATTTGTGAGACTGAAATGAGAGAACGATGTCATACTGTTGAGAGAAGTGCGTGCACTCTGCTGCTTAGGAGACACTCTGAACATTCAAAGAAAGCTGGATCACCACTGTGAGATCTTACTCTCATCCATACCTCCCTTGTGTGTAAAGAAATGCCCGCACCTGAAACTTTTGGTATGAGGGAGGTTGCTTGTCACCACTGAGATTCTTTCTGGAGATGTTCTGAGCACTGATCATCCACAGTCACAGTCAGGTCTCCACATCTCCTTTTCTTCCTACCGTCGTGGTGGAAGAAGGTGGTGGCTATTCTGTGAGTAAATCCAACCGTAGAAGCTTGAGAAAAATATGAATGCATAGACAGTGTAAATCAGTGGTGGAGGATGTACTCAGGTCTGCTCCTCCAGTAAAAGTATCAATGGGCCAATAATGTGCAAATCTGGTCCAAATTGGGACAGCGAGGACTTCTTCAAAAACATACCTTACTGACATTCCTTTCCTGACATTCTTGGAGCAGACTTTAACTGCTGCCTTGATCCTTCTCTCAATTGTTCTTTTAACAAGCCCTCTGCTCCGTGTAAATCATCAAAGCCGTTCAGCTGTTTATGGGGCAATATGCCGTCTCAGATGTTCTGTGCTTTTTCCATCCCAGCGCCAAGCAGTTCTCTTCCTTTTCTCCCGTCCGTGGTACTTTCTTTATGATCTGCTCTCCTTTCTGTCATTTGAATTGTTTATCTTATCGGAGATTTAACTCAACAGACACATCACAAAAAACAAGAAGGTGTGTAGACTCCCCTGAAACAGATATGTTCAACGAATTATTGAACTTGACATCCTTCCAATGAGACAACAGAATCATTATCAAAATAGAACACGCACCACTCCTCTGGTACTTTGGCCGTCTATTCAGATTTGGTGCCAAATGTAACATGCTCTGTTTGGTCCAACGTTGTAATGAAAGCATTTCTGCACCAGCTCTTGAGCAAGCTCCATGAGTAGTCTGTCCCTGCACTCTGTGTCTGCTTGAGACATAAAGAGCATGAGGAGCAGAGTGTTTGCTGAGTACACTGTGTTCTCTGAGTGTGTGAGGGGGTAAAGGAGAGCGTGTGTGCAGAAACGTTTTTGGATATGTGTGTTATATTGTATGCTGGCCTGACAGGTATTCCAACCTCTGCTCATCTGCACTCCTTAACAGTGTTAAACAACAGTGTTAATGGTCTTGGAAGCACTCTAAAGAAGATCAAGACCATGTGATTTTCACTGTGGATCTAACCAAATGAATCAAAGTTGCCCCTAATTTCACGAAGAACAGTTAAAATGTATACGTGTTCAGTGTGAAAGATGTGAAACATGTCACTGTGATGTCTAACCAAACATCATGTCTTTCTATTGTGCTTTAGTTTGCACAGTCACTTGACAAATGACTGTGTAGACTCCCCTGAAACAGATCTGTTCAACGAATTATTGAACTTGACATCCTTCCAATGAGACAACAGAATCATTATCAAAATAAAACACGCACCACTCCTCTGGTACTTTGGCCGTCTATTCAGATTTGGTGCCGAATGTAACAGCTGAAAGCTGTAAAAGTGTCGGTGGTGTCTCCTACTGAAAGTGTAAAACAGGGAGGTCGACGTGATGAATCATGTCTACCAGAGGTTTCTTATGCTGATGTTGTAACGAGGCAGCAGCACAGTGATGCTTGGTGTTCAGCCCGGACCTTTAATAGGATCCGTTTAAGTGTGTAAAGCTTCATTGACGTAAGGGCAAGGCCGAGCTGTGTGTTATCAGATGTGCAGTACGCACTGGTGTTGATGACAAGGTTATCAGGCAGACATGGTGTCTATCATCCACTCTCTGTAATGCTGACATTCACACATCCGAGTGTTATGATGGACAGGGTCATGACGTGTTTCCAAATATTGTAAAAACAGTCTATCTGTACCTGTGAGTTGACACATGTGGAGTTTCACACGGCGAACCTATCCCAGATCTGCGGTATCAACTGTTGTATTCACTGATGCTCTTGTGGAGTCATATTCAACTACACTGAGGTTAAACAAACATGCCGCATGCCAAATTATTGTTCTGTTTTGGTAACGCTCTTCAAAATGAGCCAAATTAAAGTGTTACAAAAACAAAAGCCATTGTCGCTGATCTCTCTGATAACATATTTCAAGGTGTGTCTAACAGTAAATAAAGGTGGCACCCAATATGCACCATCTGTCATACGGCGGTGTTCCCAAGCCAAGCACCACAATAAAGTTAAATTATACCATTAATGCAGATGTTGTTTCAGTATGCGTGACAGGAAAGTATTCCATGTTTGTTGAGATGACATGCCATCAAACAGGGAGCAATGCCAGCCCTCGCTGGAGCCAAAAACTTTGAGCATGTGGTGCGTGTCCTGTCTGTGCAGGAAACAATCAATGGTACGAGGATGAAAGCATGAACGATCAGGCTGAGCAAAGTGACCCAACGCGACCTGATGAGGAGGATGACGGTGAGGATAAAACATCGGATGATGATCATAATGAGGACGATCTGATGGAAGCTGATGAGGAAGGAACAGGAATGTGACACGCTTAATGATGGTTCTGTCACCTGATGTTGCAGAGGAGATTTCATGTTTTAGTGAAGGAATCTCCTCCTTTCCCCTGGTGAAAGAAACAGTTCAGCTAGCTTTTTCAGAACCCCTAAACTGGAGGCTGTGGAGGGTGAAAACACACTGGATGAGAAGAGGTGCATGAAAGTAACACCGGTTACACAACCAGTTATACAACCAGCAGCACAATGACAAAGTCAGCAGGTTGAAGAACTCAATGTTGAGGGGCTTGATTGATCAGAAAGCTGATAAAGTGTAAAGTAATCCTGCTACAGCAATGTGCACATTTGCACATGTGACTCATGTTGACGGGGGCGTTCCTGATGAAACTCAGTGGAGACATCCTGTAACAGGGCTGGTTCGGCTTTACACACTGGTGCGCATGGTGCATCTGGATCAGTGGTGCAGGATATTTAAAACAGGTCCTCTCATGGATAGAGCCACAGAGCAGCTGGAATGAAGAAAACAAGACTTCACCAGAAGCAACATGTATAATATGACTCTGATGAGCTCTCAAGGGATGAGCATTGAGCATTTAAAGGACGATTCCACAGAAATCACATCAATACAGCTCCAAAACTGTAGCTCATCACAAAATAGTAGAATGTATTGTGTGTATCATTGCCATTTGACATTTTATAGTCTTGGCTGTTGTTTTGCTTCATCAGAAACATTGTAATGAAACATTTCTGCACCAGCTCTTGAGCGAGCTCCATGAGTAGTCTGTCCCTGCACTACTGTGTCTGCTTGAGACATAAAGAGCATGAGGAGCAGAGTGTTTGCTGAGTACACTGTGTTCTCTGAGTGTGTGTGGGGGTAAAGGAGAGCGTGTGTGCAGAAACGTTTTTGGATATGTGTGTTATATTGTATGCTGGCCTGACAGGTATTCCAACCTCTGCTCATCTGCACTCCTTAACAGTGTTAAACAACAGTGTTAATGGTCTTAGAAGCACTCTTTCTTTTCATTTCATTTCACTCCTTTTAAGGGTTTTTGCATGTTTTATCCCATTTAACACAAATCTCATATTTTTGAATGGGTGCATTTTTCTACCTTAAAGGTGTTGCCTTTTTGTTGACATGATTTGATTCCCATTCATTTCAGCGTCAGAGAACATCATGTATGCTTCGATTGTTCTCAAAGTTACATTATTGTTGCGTGGTAATGCAGTCCAAACCTATTCACAGATCAGTCTGCTCTCACAGCTGCAGACTGAAAGATGTTATTATTTATATTGTAAATTCTGTGTTACACAGCATGTGTCAAGACCCTGTAAGTTCATTTTGATACTGACTGGAAATGAGTGCAAACATGGAATCCTTTGGGAAATAATTAACAGTAATGCTGTTAAGTCTATTATTTGGAGTCAAGTAGCTGTTGTCAACTTAGGGATCAGGGGCTTACAACATATGTCTGAGGGGTCACAAGCTGCTTAACTCTCTGCACAACTCACAGAGATTATGCAACATGTGACATGGGGTTGCAAGTAAGTACATTTTAGGGATCACAAGCCCAGCACATATTAACATCAATATGGTCATTTTACTCACTGATTCTGACACTGAAGAGGGATGAAATAACGGGTTTCTGAACAGTCAAAACTGATGTGATGTCGATAAACTAACAATATCTGAATGTCCTGACCCATTTGTAAATTGACAAAACTAAAGAAGATCAAGACCATGTGATTTTCACTGTGGAACTAACCAAATGAATCAAAGTTGCCCCTAATTTCACGAAGAACAGTTAAAATGTATACGTGTTCAGTGTGAAAGATGTGAAACATGTCACTGTGATGTCTAACCAAACATCATGTCTTTCTATTGTGCTTTAGTTTGCACAGTCACTTGACAAATGACTGCAATAAATGTTTACTTGTAGCCTTTGGATATTTGTATTCTGTGGAGGGAGGCTGCCTGTCACATAGGTGTCACGTAGGCTATTGGAAAACACAAGATAGCACCTGCACACTCACTCCATCCCAAAAAAGTTTAATAATGACAATGTTATGATCCCATTTGGATCTTCCTGAGGTCAGCACGTTTACAAAATGGAAACCACACCGATATTTCTACATCATACACACCAGTTGGCTGACAAGCTCTATGAGAGCAGGTGTGCTTAAAGCTGCAGTAGTTAAGCCTTAGCCTTAGCCTGATAGTGTGAACCAACACAAGTTTCACGTCACTCCCCCTCCCTCTCTGCTGCACTCCCTGTGGCATCTACGCGGCTGCCGTGACAACCAGTAATGTTAGCCTTAGCATCGGAAACAAGCTAACTCTGCCCAGCTGCTACATCACAGTCGCTAATATACTGTACGTGCTGTGGAGTGCTACTGTAACAATCACCATATTAGCTTTATGGTTATTTGTTGTCTTAGCCGTATATGCTGTTGTTGGCAGCGGCGGTATGAGCAGTTTCTCCTTTGCGGGTGGCTGTTGCTCCGCCATAGCTTTCACTAGCCTCCTGATGCTGCTCCTCTGGCTCTGATTGGTTGTTTTGTGTCGGGCGCGGTGGATTCTTGCAAATCGCAGTAGGAGCAGTAGGTGAGACCAATGAAGGCGTTTTTTTTCACAGATGACATGTTTTAATGTACTGCTGTCTGGGCATAGGGACAGTTTTAGCAAATATGACAAGAAATTACTTTTATACAAGTTACCTACTGCAGCTTTAACCCTCCAAACTGCTCAGGGTGACAAACCTCAAAAAACCTAAAAAAAAACAAAAAAACAAAAAAAACAACAAACAAAAAACAATTAACAATTCAATGAAGTAAAAAAAAGCATTTTTTTCTTCTTATAGGGCTAAACTGACTAATGGGGAGGCTTTTTGTCAGGTGGAGTGGACGGAACGATTGCCCAAGGACATTTGTCAGTCTCTTTTCTGTCAACAGGATCCTGTCCTGTCCTGACTCTCCAAAAAATGGATTTGCTGTGCATCAAGATTAATGAAAACTACAATGAATGATCAACAGGACCATGACAGATCATGAAAATGTCAAGCACACAATGTTTGATGTGGTTGTGGAAAGGATTTTCAGGGAAGACGCAATCATTTTCAAAACAGGCTTCACATAGAGAACTGAAGTCCGAAGACATTTTGCTGTCCATGGTTGTCCCTTTGATTGCCTGCGTGAAGATGCTTTTTCAAACATAAAGCCTCTTTTGGACAGAACAGTCTTCGTCACTTCCCTTAAACAGTGAGTACTTGGTACAGTCCAAGGCAGTCATTTATCCAAAAATTGGGTCAAAGTATTTCAGCCGCCCTGGTGATTGTCAATGGTTAAGAAATTCCGTATGTCCATTGGGACTAGGTGTTATCACTGCTTAGATCATCCACTGTCTTTAAGATATTAGTCATGTCCATTGAATGCTGCACATGGGACGAAAGGGTGGGAACAAAGGGCTTCACAAAAAAATCTCCGTAACTGAAAATGCTTTAAGTTAGTGAGCCAATAGCAGAAACCATTAGTGTACCAGATTGGATTTTCAAGACTTTTTCAATTTTCAGCTGGGTATAAATAAAAGAAGTCACACTTGTGACACCTTCATGAATTCACACACTTTTTTATTAAGTCTCCCACTTCCAATAAGACCTTAAGTTGCTCATTATTTTCCTTTTTTTGTGATGGGGAGTCGGATCTTCTTTTAAAATTTGCATAGTAAATGGGATTTGAGTGTGCAGGGGTTACTCTTTTTAATTGGTTACAAACCTGGCTTCACAGTGTTTGTAAGAGGATGTCAAGAGTGTCTCTGGAGTTGATCACTTATGTTTGGGCGCCATCTGTTGGCTGAGTCTGGTAAATTGTATGAAATTAAATTTGAACATGTACACTGAATATTTGTTGCATATCTGTGCTAAACAGGAAGCCTAAAAGTCTAAAATAGTAGCTACAAAATGATTCCTTATGATTGTATTATATTAAAATCATTACCCACACTCAACAAAGGGTTATCTGAGGTTTCTTTGATGGACTGGATGGAATATGAGCAATCACACATGCATAAGCAGCTGTGAAATGTAACTAAGCACAATAACTAAAGCACTGTGCTAGAGTACACTTATGATGTGTGTTCATTTTAATTCAGTATTTCAGTGTGTGATGCAACTTTATATTTCTGCCCCCATTACGTTTGAGAACTATATTCAGGAGCCACTTTACTCAGTTACTCAGACACAGAATGCAGTTATCTTAGATGCACAATCTATGCTTATCTTATAAAATATGATGCAGACAAGCCAACAGACTATAAGGTAGTTCAAATTATCTCCAAATTGACCAGCTGCAACATCAAAATGCTGCTCACGTGTTAATGCATCAGTAATAATAATCACTGCAATATAATGCTTCATCATTACTTTTCATGTCTTAAATACATTTTGCAAGTGATACTCATTATTTTACTTGGTTTGCTTGGTTTTGTTGACGTTGAGCAGTTGGTTGTTCTCCGTGCAGCATCCTGCCAGACTGCTGATTTCTGATGAATTCTCTTCATGGTTTAAAATCTGGCTGATGGTGGTGTCGCCCACAGACGAAGACTATTTAAATGATAAATGAAAATAAAAGAGTTTTGAAAGACAGCAGCAGTTTTGACAGAGCGGTAAATAGTTTCTGTACAGTGTCTGTAAAAATGTTGCCATAAAAGGCCAAACAGGCAGGAATATTTTTAGAAATACGACAACACTTTTTTTCTGACAAATAGAGTGAAGAATGAGAAATAGGCAGCAGTTCATATTTGGATGCATTGACATGTAATGTTTGTTTAAAGTGCACTTTTTTAATGCTGGCACATATTTCAGTTTCTGACTGATGCTCCTGTAGGTGTAGCTGGAGTGGCGCTGCAGAGAAAAGATGCTGCAACAAGAAGCCAGAGTTAAACAGGAAAACAGGTGTTGTGCCTTCAAAATAAAAGGTTTGACACTCTCCCCTCCTTCTGCATTTCCATGGGAGTGCTGATGGTAGTTTGAAACACACAACTTGTCCTGACAAAATTAAGTGATCATATTGTTGATTCCAAATATTATCACGTAAAAACACACCAATCCCTAGTTTATCATGCAAAAACATATTTTTGTTATGGGCAATTGTAGCTATAGTTATTTTCATTTGCAAGACTTTGTGCATATGCTTGTTTCCACTGGTACCTTTATATGCAAATGTAATGAAATGAAGCTGTTGAATGCAGGGAAGAGCATCTGTGACTGATGGTTAAGATGGCATTGGAAGACAAGCTCTTGCCTCTCTGCTGCACTTACACTTCAGCAAGGCTTTTCCAGGCTTCGAACAGTTCTGGCAACTGTGGTTGTAGCGTCTGTGCTGGCACCAGAAGCTCAGATTTGGGTTTATATTTCATTGCTATCTTGGCAGTGAGGGTTAAGATCAGAAAAATCTGCAAAAATAATCTACTGGAGGATCAAATAGAATTCTATTTTTGTCATTCAAGGACAGCATTTACTACAAATTACATCTTTCTTTATATTACTGCCAAACAGAGAATTTTCTAGAGAAGTGATCATCACAGTTTGAACACAGTTTATTTGAAGGTATCACTTCAGACACTTTCCATGGTGGTGCATTCATGACCACTCCAACATCCAGGCCTGGGCAGCTGACTGCTGAAAAGCACTGCATTCATGCACAAAGTGAAAATCCGCTGGAAGATAAACAGTTTCCTTTCAATAAAATCTTTGCTGACAGTTTGAAATCTCAGTCATCTGAATGTTATTAAATTCACCAACAATTCAATCAAGGGAAATCAGGGGATGCCACAAAGGTAGCAAAATAATCGGAAAACATATTGCATGTAATGCAAAATGTAAAATGAATATGATTTGAAGTCACTGATCTGGTGCCTTTATTCCATCATTATTTTCCATTTGGTCACCTAAAATGTCTACAGCATGATATAAAGCAGCGTTACGTAGGTGTTTGAAATTTCTACTGCATCTCATTCCTGAAATGCTGGAGCGTGGTGGTTCAGAATACAGACTTTATTTTGGAATCGGAAGTTCTCCATTATCCTTCGTGGTTGACACTGGGGAAAACAGCCGACAGAGGAGAGGAGACATGTGGGACACCTGCAGTTAAACACTCATCTTAACATATGAGCGATCGTATATGATCACAGTGATCATATAATATGTCATCACATAGAATTGACTCATAGTTAAATATTTCTAGAACTTCTCCACTCCTGCCGGCGACTAGCTGGAGGATAATGCGACAGCCAGGAGGATGATTTCTGCCTCTCCGGCTGTTGATTGACGTTTTCCCGGTGATCCAATCGTGTCTCTCATTTGCTGATATGGCAACGAGCTAAGTCAAGTCAACTGGCATTAGCAAGCCCACGATCGAAAGGGTCGTGGCGTTACTTTCAAAATAAAAGCACAAAAGGGACAACAAATTATGTTGTTACATGCACCTTTCTGGCATTTGTAAAAAAAAAACATAAAATAAAAAAATAAGTAGTATGGCTATTCAGTAATATTGAACATTTTTAATGAGTCTGAAATATAACATAAAAACTGTAGAAATATATTGAGGAACACAGTAACATAGGTACACAAGTTCCAGTAAATCTCTATTCTGAATTTCAAATATTGTAGTACCGATGTGTGAATAAGTTCCAGGTTTGAAAACACAACAAGTTCAGGTTAGACTATGATAAATTCTCGGTTACATAGTTTAAAGAGGTATAACAATATGAGACCTAAACAGTTTTCTGGCACTGGGTTGGGTGGTAGTTCAGTGCCCAAGAGCATCTCAATAGTAGCCGTTAAAAGGCTGAAAACATTCACAGTCTGCTTTATATGTGAAATAAAATAGTAATTTGAACTGAGGTGCATAATGTTTGAATTTGACTCTGATGGGCGACTTAACGTTGCTCAACCATACTACGTTTTGATTTAAAGTGGTTTTACTTTTGAAAACTTGGACCGGAAGTACGGTGTTCACTTATGCCTCCTTGGCCGTGTTGTGATAACGAGGTGCAGCTGCGCTAGTTGAGGAGAGGTAGACGTCAATAGGAGGACAGGAGACTGAGCCGAGCAGGAGTCAGCGGACAGCATAAATGGCCTCAGTGCCTGCCGACTGAAGGATGGGCACCACGGTATCACAGCCATGGCGAGATCCACCAACAGAACCGCTGAGGACGGGGACCCACGAGTAACCGCCCACACGGACCGCGTCGAGGCGCGGGACCTGGCCGAGCCCCGGGAACTGTCTTTGGAGGAGGTGCTGAAGTCTTACGAGCAGCCCATCAACGAGGAGCAGGCATGGGCGGTGTGCTACCAGTGCTGCAGCGGTCTGAGGGTGCCCCGCCCGCCGGCTGGGAGCGTCAGCCGTGTGAAGGACCCGTCCTCCATCCTCCTGCACAGGGACGGAACCGTGTCATTGCAGCAGGAGCCCCGACACAACGGTAGGTTAACAGTCCGTTGATGCCCCCAACTTCCGTCCGCCCTGTCGCTTGTTGGTCGGAGCTGTGACACAAAACTCGCTCTCGAAAAAGTCAAATCTAACAATGTGTCCAGTGCAACACAAAGTAAGTTAGCGCATACAGTTTGAGGAGACATTGAGTTTGAATATTAGGATCAACGTTTCAGTTCGGCGTCACATTATGTCAACGAATCAGCAGTCTTCTAGTCATATTTTGACTTTTTCCAACTGGTCCGTCTCATTCCCGCTGTCTTCGTCCGGCGGACTCCTCCGCGACAGGCGGCAAGTAAACATAGTGAACCACAGTTTGTGTAAAGAAATGTACTAAAACTACATCCTGCTTCGCTGACCATATCCGATTTTAACTCAAGTACGTCTGCCAGTGTTTCACAAAAGATATTGTGCCAGTAAGACGAGGAATAGCAGGAACCTTCAATTAAAAGTACTGCCTCATGAAATTATTAGAATTTCACACGGATTTTGGTGCACATGAACATCCTGCTCATCCGTGATATGCTGTCCCGTTGTAAGCAGCATAATAACCCTGCCTAAGCGACCTTCGATCGATTATTGGATAATTTTGTACAATCATGAGCTTCCCTCACATAATCAAACACTGTTGATTTGGACAGCCAAGTCTCTATTTTTGTCGCACTCGCGATGCCAACAAGGATGACTTGTCTTATGCCGGTATCAGTGATTAATTATTCATAGAGCGCAGCTTCACCCGAACATCCCCTCTTTCAAAGATTGTTTTGGAGGCTTCAAAGGGTGGATGGCGCCCCAGAGGATTTTACGCAGTTCTCTGGTTGTGTCCCCCGCTGAATTCAGTCTGTACCTGCATAATCTCCTGCTGGATGTGAAGTATTTATGCTCTCAATGCGGGCTGGGCCCGAGAAACCTGTTCCAGAAGTCTGACCGGCACAGAGACAACTTCAGGCCAGGCTTGATTTAAAAAAAGCTTTTATTTGAACTATTTCCAAGCCTTGGATGAACTTATATAGGCTACTTGCTTTTAGAGCTTTGAGAGCCACTTTACAATAAATCCAATAAACCACACAGCACTTGTTGGAATAAAATCTCAACTTTTCCACCTTGTATTCCCACGATCTTGAGCAAATACAGCCATCATTGCCAGAAAATTATGTTTTATTCAAGTGCCGCTGGGAGCCTAGTGCACAGAATGTGCTGAAAGTCACAGAAAGCACTCACGTGTCTTACGTTATGTGCTGCTTTTGCTCTACCTTTTCCCTAAAGCGACACAATATGTGGACATCTTGCACCAAGTTCTTGCCCAGAGGCCAGAGAAGTCCTTATGAATATTCAAACCGCCAGCGAGAAATGTCGAGAAAAGCAGGAACGTGAATTATCACGTCTCAGTAAAATAGGATGCTCTATGAAACGAGACGACACAACCCAATGAACATGCACCTTTGGGCTGTTTCGCCTGGTAACAGCTGTGCAGCACCTGTTAAGGAATCTAATAGAAGAAGCTTACAGGTTGTCTCCAGGAGATTCTCGCTGCATGTTGCTTGGTAACAGGATGGCATCTATCTTCAACCGTTGTTATTGATAATTGCAAATGCATGCTTTGTTAAAATTGGACTTAAAACTTCTCCCAGGGACCTAAATCCTGTAAGAGTATAGTTAATTATTATACTGCCATTGTGTCATTGAGCAGTTGCTGCGATCATCAGCGCTCAGCTCTCGCTGAGGATGTGTTTAGCTCTCATTAACACAGCTGTTTACCCTTGCAGTCAGCGTTGGTTTACGCTCTGCTGATCCACAAGTAAACACAGCCCATATGTAAACAGTGGTGGTAATCCCTTCACCAGCAGGAGGTGAGTCTATTATAGCGAATCTGTCTACATAATTAATGCAGCTAGTCAGCTAGAGGACCTTTAGCAGGCTTTAAGTGGCTGAATTCACCCCAAAATGTCAGCCTTGGACCACTGCATTATAGAGGAACCTTTAATATCCCACAATAATCTGAGGTCCCAGCTTCACTGTTAATAAGTACTTTTATTGATTTATTTTTGCTGACCACATTAATTAACAATGGTACTGCTCACAGATGCAGATTTAGTGTAACCAAAAGCACTGGGCCAAATTTTACAAAAATAAAAAACCTCACTCATAGATTGAACTGCTGTGCATCTAAATGTCTGTGCAGTGTATTCAAATAACACAAAATGTTATTGTACAACATCAAAATCTTAACTCATAAAAGCAGATCTGTTCGATCTGATGTTTCTACAGGAGACACTGAGAACTTAATTTTTTGTCTCCGTCACCAGTGCTGCTCATATTTTTCTGCCCAAATAACAATAAATAAGAAAAGTAAATGGTAAAAAGCATATTTATGTCATGACTATAGGGGATAAAATTGTCCCCCTCCCGGTCTGGGAATGGCGAACAATGGACCACTCACTGCAGCACTGAAGTCAGTGAGGGGATCTTGAATCTTTACACATTTTACAATAAGCGTCGGAGGTGGAGGACCTCATCTCCTCCAAGAAGACACCAACCAACATCACTGAGTCACTTCTTAAAACAAGAAGGGGAAGTGCATTTCATATTAAGGCTGCTGGGTTTCATAATGTAGTTCAGAATGCCAAGAGCACTGTCTGAGCTAATGAGGTTCCCCACATATTAAACCAATAACTAGCTGAAAATTAAATGTTTTCTCTCTTAAAGACATGAACTGAAAATATGAAGAAAAAAAAGGCCCAGAAATGTTCAGGTCAGAATGTTTTTTAAAAGAGACAAACTTACAGTATCTAACGATTTGATTCACCTGACCTTCAAATGCAGCAATAAAGAACCTGCAGCTGATAGATTTGATTTCTGTCAATCACTAGAAACGAAAAGCGAGCTGCAGAGTTTCACCTCTAAACTGCCTTAAAGTGATTGTAGCACATATTTACAGTACAGCAGCCTAATGTGACATCTAATTCCCTTGAAATCTGAACTTCATCAGGTTGTACAACAGTCTGCAGAGGAGGAGGAGGTTCACGTGAATCCAAATGTGAGCTGCACTCCACAGCATTTTAACGCAAACATACACCTGATGGATCAGGACACTGCACCAGAGGAAAGCGTCTCATCCTCACTGACATGCTGCACATTCACCCCGTTCACCAAAACGACTTTCTAGTGTCTGACGCGATCAGGAAGTAAAGACATACAGCGCCACGTCCGCAGAAAGCTGGACTCACCAACATTTTTCTGCTGCGCTTTGAAATATGACCGACCGTCCCGGTTAGTGAATATGTGCGTGCGTGCAGTTTACTGACGTCACTGACATCAGCTGTTGCAGTGACCGAGGCCCGTTCCCTCTTCAGAGAGAGCACAAATGCGACCTGAAACAGCCGCGCTGTAATCACACTGAATCACGGCACTGCAATAAGCTCTCGTCACGTCGAAATGTTATTTTCCACACTGCCATCTGGCTCACTTTGGTAGTTAATACTGAGCCATGCACAATATTTCAAGTTGTTGGGGCAGAGCAGCAAACTGTACACACAATACATTATTATTAGTTATTACTAGTAATAGTGCTGTGCGATATGGACAAAAATGTATATCCCGATATAGGTAATTTTATATCGCGATAACGATATATATCCCGATATAGTATTTTTACTCTTCATGCCGCGTCTTTAAGTGATAGAAAAGATTAGACGTGTTCGAGTCGCTAGTAACGCCTTGTTGGCGGCATGTTTTGCAGATTACTGTTTTTTTGGTCGGTGTCTTTTTAAATCCAAACCAGTGCCAAACAATGGAGCTCCTGTTCCCTCTTTTCGGCACCAGTTCCTCTTTGGGTTCTGTTGGTTCAGCGTCCACTGTGCTCTCCATCTCTGCTACATTGTTTACGTCCATGCTCCCGCTGGCTCTCGCACGCATGGCTGAAAACGTTAGCAGTGCCGTAAAGGAGTTCTTGCAGGTGACGTAAACTGCTACCGCAAAGCAGTAGCATTGCTGCAGTTACATTAGCCGAGCTAACCACAGCCCACATGTTAAAATTATGATATAAACAATAGAGGATTATGTCGTACGGTAGACATTTTTCTGTCGCACTACGACATATATCGTAATATCGCACAGCACTAACTAGTAATGTGTTACAGTGATGTGATTACTTTTTTCAGTATAAGGGATTGAGATGAAACATTACAGTCGAGCTGCATCTAACTTCTATCTGGATAATCGCTCTGTCTGTCAAGATTTACTTGATATTGCTTTGATTAATCAATCAGTAATTGGATAAAAATAAATAAGGCAAACTTTATTATTTCCAACATTTCAGAAAACAAAACTTATTCAATGTTTTATTGCACAATGCTCTTTCAAACAACTTGGCAAAGCAAGTACAGTCAAGGCCACTACAATAAGAAGGACAAGTGAAGTTAAATGAATGGACGTTGGGTATGCTGACATGAGAAAATATGAAATATTCCTCAGACACCATAATGTTATGTTGTTCTCGAGCATCTCTTTGACCTAATTTCAGCTCATTTTCATGACTCATGCATTTCAATGTTCTTTTTTTATGCAACAGTATTTTCTTAAGTGCAATTCAACATATGGTGTTGGTAGATTTTTCATAAGAATAAGAAGTTTTTTTATAATCTGGACATAATGTACATATACATAGTTGAATTTTTTTATCCTGTATCTTTATCGCGCATCATAACAGACCGCGCTGTCTTACCAGTTAGTGTGCTCAGTGGAGACACTGGTCAGGCACAGGCAGACATGTGTTCTTAGCTGTCTTGCTAATATGAGCCAGCGGTGTATGTGCATTGGTATGAACCCAAATGGAAAACTTTGAACTTTGACGTTCGTCCCATCCCATTTCAAGTGCAGCACTGTCCTTATGTGAGTCTAGATCACTTTAATGGCACAGTACCTTCAGCCTCATTCATACATTTATGACTCAGTGGGTCTAATGGAAATCTTATTGTCCCTCATAAAAACTGATTGTTGCACTGCTGCAATGTGCTATATTCCAAAGTGCTCACTTTGAGACTTTGTTGGTACAATATGAGCGTGTGAAATGATCCTGATTTGTCATCTATTCAATTTTGGATGTCGTCCTCCTGCACCAACTTGGCTTCATCCTGTCTGTGAACAATAAACAGACAGAGGGAGGCGTGAGATTTGCAACCCTGATGACAAAGAAGTTGGGACAAGCAAAGTGTCCTGAGTCCATGTAGTTACATCCCTTATCCAATCATGTGTTCACAAAGTGGTGAACCTCCCTCCATCCTCGCTTGTGAACAACTGAGCTTTTCCAGGATGCCTCTTTCATACCCAATCATGATGCTATCACCTGTTACCAATCAACCTGTTTACCTGTGGAACGTTCCAAACAGGTGTTTTTGGAGCGTTCCACATCTTTAGTTGCTCCTGTCCCAACTTGTGTTTACAAAAATCAATGAAGTTGATGAGCTCAAACTTTAAATATATTGTCTTTATATTGAGTATAAATCAAAAAGGTTTAGCAATTTATCAAACTCTGTTTTACAGTGATGAGAAAGAATTTTAAATGTAGTTTAGGCTTAGTTGCTTATTGAAAATTGTAGCTGGTTTAAAGTCACATTTAAGTGTCTGTTTATGAGTTGTAAGAAATCCAAAATGATCTTTTAGAAGGAGCTGATGTTTACTGTAAATTTAACAGTTTGTTAAGGGACCAAAGCAAGCTAGTCGCCAATGTGCCCTGAACCCACGGAGAGCTTTAAGCTATGCTAACATTAGATTTAGTCCTTAAAGAGAATGAACATATATACATGTTATCCAACCAATCAGCATGCATAATTGATATTTACCGTAGCAAACACTGCGGGATGGTGTGTCCTTTCACATTGCCTCTGTTTTTCTGCATATGATACATCTATGACACACACCACACAGGAACTAAAAATCATCCAATGAGAAAGATGTATGGAAGCAGTGAGAATTTGTACTCACACTTGCTGATAAATGATTGGTTAAAAAGGGAAAACAGCAGGTGGAAATGGCAGATCAAATCATTTGTTTCATCTCTGCTCATCAGGTCATAATAAACAGATTCTTGTTGAGAGTAAAACTGCAGTTTTATTAGTGTTTTACACATTTTACACATGCGCCCAAACATTTCTTGGAACTGTTATAGAACAGTTCACAGTAATTCCTCAGTCAGCTGCTCACTGTTGTGTTTGAAGGCTGCTGAAAGACACTGCAGGACAGTGATTCACTGAGTGCACTTAAGGCCAGCAGGAAGTCAAATCCAGATACACATCGCCCCGGTCAGGTAGAAAGCTCGCATCAACCGAATGGCAACCGTGTTTTTCAACATAAAAGACAAAAAGCTGTTTTTATCTCGCCGGCTCGGCATGTTGAAACACAACGCTCCGGTTTTCCCATCACAGCATCACTCTGCTCCTCAAGAGATCATGCCAAATGTCTGTCACGCAGAGAGGAGCTTTGATGCACAGCAGTCAGTTCATGTCACATATAATTCAAGATCCGAATGCACCTCCAAATATATATTTAATATCAGAGTGATTTCATTTCCCCTGATCATGGCTCTCCTGCAGTAAATGCACCCACAATGATTTATAAAAAATGTGCAAAGGTCAACTTTGACTTGACATGTAGGTGAAAGTACAAGTGCTGCACCTTACAATACCTGATGTGTACTCAGAGATAAAGTTCAGTTCCTGCTTTTTGATTTTATTCTTCCGATTTCTTTCCATCCCTCTTGCTCATTTCTAACTGGCTCTGCTCTTCCCAGCCCAGTTTTTTCCCCCCTCTGTCACTTTGTGGTTTCTTTGAATTTGGTTTCTCAGACCTTATTACCATGGTAACAGATGGCAAAGTCCATCTTTGGAGAATAGAATACTTTCCGTCTTTCGACAGGATAAACTTTGTGTGACTTAAAGCTAATGAGAAGGAACGCTGAGGTTCATGGTGCGAAGGAGCATTCAGAGAGTCAGAATGCAGAGTTGACGGACCGTCCCTGGTTTTAGCCATATTGTGGAATTGCTCAAGGGATGTTTGGTCGGTCGGTTGGTCCCCCTCTTTGGTCCAGGCTGAAATATCTTTGCTACTCTTGGATGAACCTTGCTTCATGTACTGCCTTCAAATGAAACTCAGGAGCTTGTGGAAGTCGTGCGCACAACGCGCTCGGCATTCAAGTGGTTAAGTCGTGAGAACCCTGCTGCAAAGCAACGGCAACATAGACGTTATTGTGGCTGTCTAGAAGACACCGAGGCTAATGCAGGAAACTCAAAGGCTTAATGACAGAGGAAAAAGATGAGGCTGTCGGGAAAATCAGCATTTTCCTCGAATAGAATATAAAATTACGAAAAGAAGCTCATAATGAAATAAGAACATAATAATATGCCGTACATAAATGAACTTACATGCCGTTTCTGACAACGTCAGCAAACATGTCACAACTGGTGATCTTGGAGCTTTCAGAAAATTTCCACGTCCACACGACTGCATTTGAAGGCAGCAGTTCTCAGTATTGACTGTAATGACTGTGGTGACTTTTCCTTTGGCACCATCATCTGATCTAACTTTGAATTTATCCAGTACTTTGGTTTATGCCCAATAGTGTTCTGTATAGTGAGCAAATAGAGATTTCATCATTTTTCTTCATCACAGTGCTAAAATCCCACACTCAGAATTCAGACGCTCAAATGAAATGGCAGAAAACAGATGTAGTGCACCATAAAGCAAATAGGGAGTTATGTGGACACAGACTACATTTAGTATTATTTAGCCACAGTTAGCACTCTGACAGTCAGGCTAAATTAAAATGGTAATTGTGGTAAACGTTACACTTGCTAAACTTTATCACGTTAACCTTGCTGCCATGCTGACATTAGCATTTAGCTTTGCAAAGTCACAAACAAGACTACTAGTCCTGTTTTCACTGGATTATTCTTTTCCTTTTCTTTCCAAAATCTCCTGGACTCTCGGTGGTGTTTTCGTTACAAATTCCTCTCCTCTTTTGTGTTTACTGGCCTGTAGCTGTGGGAAAGTGGCAGAGGTATCACTGGTTCCACTGTGTGACCCCGGCCGCGCATTGTGTGAACCTGTCTGACAGGTTTGCGGGGCTTCATGTAATTTCAATCCTGTGGGGAGGGCGTCATAAGAAAGAGTTTCCTCGCTCTCCTCAGTGTCAGTTGCTGCCTTTTGTTGCAGAGTGAAGCAGCGTCTGTGTTCACATGGGGAGCTGAGTGACGCTCTGAGGTTCATGTCCTGCTCTCAGCACTTTGTTGTTGACAGGGGAGGATGCTGTGGCAGGCTGACCCAACCCCATCACCACGTCTACACCTACGCTCCCTGTTTCTCATCTTCTTTCTGCTGATCTCTCTCATCTCTCTCCCTCCTTTCATCCTCTTCCTCTCTCCTGCTGTTTCCACGGGTGCCTTCTCTCTTCGTCTTTGTCTTCGTCTCCTGCTCCTCTTGTCCGTCCGTTCTCGTGTTTCTCTGCAGTGAGAGCTGCTGATTGAGGAGTTTCAGGCCTCTCGGGTGTCATTACTGACATCAGAGCTGGGAGAAAGAGCTTTTTTACTCTCCCTCTCACACACACACACACACACACACACACACACACACACACACACACACACATACATAAGCATGCTAAACCTGGCTGCGCCGCAATAATGCATGACCAAAACTGTGGGACACATAGAGTATCACATCTGATTTAGTGAGTACTGAAAATAGACTCGTTTAGTTTTTTATTATTGCTATAAAATTCACAACATGGCTGTCAGCGACACACGTATTGACACACACCCTAGGCAAGATTTTTAAGCAATACTTGTATATATCTCCAACTGCAGGAAGTGACAAATCAAATTTAATATGACTATAAATCTCTTCTCAGAATTACTGCAGAGAGCACCAGCTGTACGTTCATTTTCTGTTATTGGGGTTTTGCCAGATGCTCACATTCATATGAAACTGACAAAAGAAATGTGCTTCAGGAAGACTTTAGCTGCTTTGGCAGGAGAAACTTCAGGAAGCATATTACAGCATAAGAAGACAGCTACTCAAACCTTCCAATTAAAACACAGATTCAAGTTTTAAAGTGTCATAAAACTAATTCTTTTATATTGCAACGAAATGTGTGAGGCTCACTAATTAAAGAAGAAAAACAGGACACTGACCCCAAAAATCATCATTCTGCATTTCTAGGATAAGAAAAAGCTTGAAGAAGCGATAGAAAATATTAGATAAAACCAACTGATATCCCAGTTACGAGAATTAAGAACATTGAAAAGACCGTTTCAGCGAGCCTCATTATAATAAAACACCAAGAATCTTTAAAGACTTCATGATTAGTAATTTTAGTTATTAGAACAGAAAACACTGGTTAGACAAAGAGTTGTACAGAAGTGAGGACAGAAGGTCATTTTCTTATAGAATTCCCAAAAAATAAAAATGCATGAAGACAAAAAATGAAGTATTATAGACAGAAGTAGCAGTTAACAGGGTCCATGCATGTTGAATGGTTCTAGAGAAGGAGAGAGCTTGAAAATGTTCAAGAGTAGGCAAGGACTGGATCACCCTGGGAGTCCAACACAGGACCTTTGACTCACACTGTGAGGCATAGAGGAAGTGTTTTATAATGTGCCTTCTCCCATTTTCAGGAAATAAAATGACTAACAGGAACATTATGGCTAGATTAACATTTGATGCTGCTACATCGCCACCTATTGGCCAAATGGCACCAAAGAAATGATTGTTATGATCATATCTGCACATTGTATCTGCACGTCTTCCAAATGTGGTTGCAATAGCAGACATGACGTTTTTTGTAACATATGTATTGCTGGTGAGGCAGTTTTGAATTACTGTTAAACCAACAGTTAAAAACAGAGAATGAGAGGGGGACTGTTTTCCGGCCTCAGTCAGATTGGGCGCACCTGTGCGTCTGCATTGTTTTCACCTCCAGCTCTCAGCGCCGCCCTGAGCAGGGTTCAACTCACAGCCTTTGGATCTAAAAGGGGCTTTGTACTGTACCCTCAGAGAAGGTGACTTAGTGACTACAACACTGGGGAGACACATTGTTCATTCTCAGCGCATTGATGAATCCCTGATGTCTATTTATTTCACTTCTTTTCTACTTATTATTGTTTTATTGTGCTCGCCTTGTCTGAACTTGCCTTGCAGAGTTGAGCATTTTGAGCGTAATATTTACAATGTATTTACACTAATACAAGGAATACATTTTGTTTTTTGAAATGCTGGAAACAATAAGATGAAGTTTTTGTCTTTGTATCTGATTAATAATCTATTTAATGGTAATGGTCAGATTAATTGCTTATCAAAATAGTCATTCATTACAGATCTCATTTTGTTGACAATATCTTTCCATAAGACTGTAATCAATGAATCAAATGCTTTAAAAAAAAAATCTGTCTGTGGCCTCTAATAAGTCCATCCAATTATAACATTCAGCCCAAATTAAATGACTGGATGGCCTACCTGCCTGTCTACCTACATACCTGTGTAGGTACACACACTCTAACCGTGCACTCACTGCATCAGTCTTCCACAACACGAGGCTGATAAATCTATAGTGACCTAGTCCCACAAGAATAACAGAGAAAGTGCTGCCAGAATTCTCCAGTGCTAACGTGCTATCTTTACAGCTGTGAGTACTAACAATAGTCATGATAGTGGTTTACATTCATTCTGATAACATTAGGTGTTTGTTACATGTGAATGAGAGGCTGTTGGACACGGTTAGCAAAGACAGTGATGCGCTTCACTCCAATAAGCACTCGGGATGTAATGATACCAAAAACTCAGGGTACGATAATACCCTGATATCAAGGACACGATACGATATTTATTGTGATATTTGAAAAAAAGAGAGAGAGAAACTCCTTGAAAAATGCCCTTTATTAATAAATTAGTGTATACAGCTTTTTTTTTTTTAAATACAATTAGTTTTTAACTTAAAGTGCTGCTGCTTTCCAGTCCTTTAATAAAATCATTACAAGAGCTGTTCCATTGGGTGAACTCATCCAGGATCAGTTTATGTACTGGCAGGTTTAACGGTCTCTGTTTGGTGGTCAGCTCGGCTGTGGTAGTTGAACTGCGGTGGAAAAAGACGCTGCTACACGCCTCGCTCGACCAAGCAGGCTGCTGGAACGTTTAAACGCACTGGTGAACTTTGGGGACAGTCCGGCCTCTCTCAAAGCTACATCCATATTTCGTGCATTTAACAACGACAGCAATACAATGATGATTGTTGTTATTCTTCATGTTGAGCTCCCACTGCAATACAGCGTTTTAAAACCTCAGCTATGTTGAGTCCAGTGTGTGATTGGAAAAGAGGCTGCTGCATCCATAAAGCAAAACTTTTCGTTTCCCATTCGCTGGTCATAACATGAGCTGTGACTGTTATCTAGCTCTGAGGAACTGGTGAAGTCCACCCATCTGTGGTCATTGAGATGCGCTCTGCTTCTTTGAGGCTGTGTGTCACTTTAGCTTTGTGTCATTGTACAGAGCTGTTATCACTGTGCGACTGAAGTGTGGCCTTGGTGGAATTGAGTATTTTTATCACTAACTTCTGAAATCCATTGTCGTCAACCACAGAAAACAGCCTTAAGTCTTTGGCTTTATATTCACCGATGCATCTTGTTATCTCTGCAGCTCTTGGACTGTTATGGGAAGCTTCAAATGCTTCTTTCAGGCTCCTCTGGCCTGGCTGAAGCTTTGTTGTTGTTGTGATCTGAGGTTTTCTAGGCTTAATTGGTTGTGTGTCTTCTCCTTTGTCTCCTCAGATGCCACTGATGAGCCTCCTTTTTCACCTGCTACAGAGCTTCAGGTGAGAAAGAAAGAAGAGACAGACGTCACTTCACAGTTTAAATGGTGATACTAAAAATGCATTTCATTGTTGAATTTAGTTCAGCTATCAGCTATTGCAAAATCTTTTAGTTACCACGAAAGGGTTCACAAGGTGACACAAACTGTATTTTATACTTCATGAATTAAATTTCCAGCTGGTCCAGTCGCTGGGTGTGGCCATCTACCGAGCTCTGGACTGGGGGCTGGATGACAGCGAGGAACGGGAGCTCACCCCGCAGCTGGAGCACCTCATCGAACGCATGGCAGGAGGGGACCAGAGCGGAGAGGGCCACAGCACCGCTGGGAACGGTACAACAGATGAGGGGTATAGTGGCCAGGAAGAAGAGGAGGAAGAGGAGGAGCAGGAGGGAGTGATGAAGCCGGTGTGCACATACCGCCAGGTGATGTCGCTGTGTGCGTCTCGACTGGCCAACCCATGCTTGGCTCCAGAGCACTACCAGGCTGTCTGCAGGGCTCTGTTTGTAGAGACTCTGGAGCTGCAGACCTTCCTCATCAAAATCAGAGATGCGAAGGAGGTACGGTAGTCATGTCAATGTTAAGGTAACCCCCAACAAAGAACACCCGTTTACTTTTATAGCAAAGTAGCTGAGAACATTGAGAGAATAGGAAAATAGATGGATGACCTACTTTTCTTTTACTTTAGTGGACTTTCATTGCTTCTGCCTGCAGTGGCCTGCATCTCACTGTGTGTGCCCTCTGAATCTGAAATGCTTGTTCTCAGTCTGTTGGGTGGAAGAGGTTTTGATCGGCTGATCTTGGGGCCTCATTGGGCTGTAAGGGTCCTTAATTTAATCCAGAGCCAGAACATAGATGCCTTGTAGGCACAGTAATTAATAGAATTTGTAAAAATGTATTGTAGATGTAAAGACGAAATTAGAGTGATATGACAGGATCTGCTCATTTCTGGATGAGCTGCAACTGTGAGACAACTGTGAGTGGGAGTTTAAACAGGTAAAAAGAGAGTCACAGGTGTGGTGATATAAAAGCATGTGTGACTTTATCTGTCAGTAAAAGTGAGTGTGTGTCTTATCTTGGACATGGTTCTTAATTCACTGATATGCTGCTCAGGGGATAAGTGGAAAAGGTATCCTAAAGGTTCTTTGCCACAGACTTTGGCAGCAAGTGAACCAAGGGAGGATTTTTTTGTTTTGTTTTTGTGATGTTCTGGAACAAAGATCAAAACCCTGACGTTAGCTGCCATCCAGTCATTAACTTTGAATACACAGGAATGGTTAGATTGTTCAGTTTGTGTGCTTTAAATGAGAGGTATAACTGTGTATCGTCAGCGTAACGGTGAAATGAGATGTTGTGTTGCTGGATGTATGTCCAATGGGTAACGTACAAAGTGATGTAAAATCCTGGATGGAGACAAAAGATTTCCTGTTTTCCAGATAAGGGGGAAGCTACTCTTCAGTCTCTCAGTAAGAATTTTATGTTCTGTGGTGTCAAAGGCTGCACTTCAGCCCAACAGCAGGAGGACAGAGCAGCGTCCACAGTCTGTCATCAGTAAGAAGTGATTTGTCACACAAAGGAGAGCTGTTTCTGTACTTTGGAGTGTATGTATGTAGGCATATGTCGACAGTGGAAGGGTGGTGGGACTCTGGGGCACCTGCGTTTATGTGACTTGAAGTCTGGACCACAGCTGTACAATATTATCCTTTTCATAACAGCATTTGAGTTTCCCACCCTGAGCATGTCAGAGGACAATGGCTGCCATGTGAATCTGGTCTATACATGTGCGTCTTTGTGCGTGTACACAAATAAAAATGGAACCATCTCATAAAAACAATACTCCATGGCACCACAAGTCCTGAAAACTCCACAGTGCCTTTAATTACTGAACTGGGAACAAGGCACCAGAGCTGTACAACATATAATCAAGTGTTCCCAAAGTGGTGAACCTCGCCTGCACATGGTATACCACATGGATTCTTGGTGACATTTCACTTCTCTCTTTTATTTTTTTAATTTCCAGATAAAGTCTTCAGTTCAGAGATTCAGGTTAAAGCCGCTGTGTGCATTAGAATTAGATTTTTTTTCTAATTTTGGAGCCCCCAGCTGGTAATATCATTAAAAAAGAAACTGCTGGAGACAGCAATGCATGCTGATCAGAGTCAGGGACGCAGGCTCAAAGCAACAGAGAGACAACACATAAAACTTTTTCCATCAGAATAATTTGTAATTATTACACATAGGGGTTTTATCATACAGCCCCTTCAGATTCTGCACTATGTGGCAGACAAACCAGTGTTTGAACCATTACCACTGTCACTGTTTAAGCTTGCTATTGTTAAAAAAAAGTCAAATGTGTCTCTTCCTTTTGGTGCGCAGATGCTGAAGAAGATCACAACAGAGGAAGCTTTGGAAGACCGATCTACAGCTGAGCTGGACGCCCTGAAACACAGAGACTGGGTGAGACTAAACGAACGAGGGCACAGTGTGACCGAGAGGACAATACAACAGTGTGTTTGACCGAAGAAGGCAGTGTTGTTGTGTTGACATGCGCAGATGTGTGTGTGTGTTGCTGTTGTTTCCATCCCAGGCTCGTCTGTGGGTGCAGCTGATGAAGGAGCTCAGGCAGGGAGTGAAGCTGAAGAAGGTGCAGGAGCAGCCGTTCAACCCGCTGCCCACCGAGTTCAGCCTCACACCCTTTGAGATGCTGATGCAGGACATACGAGCTCGCAAGTTCCAGCTACGCAAAGTCATGGTGAGAGACAAGACTGAGTTTTAGTTTTCTTTAAATGGGGCACGAGGACTTTGAGTGCAGCCAGGGGTCTGTAGGCCACTGTCTTCCTCTTTTTCAGGCAGTCCACTGCACCACATACTGTGCAGGAATTGGTTGTGGAAGAAAAGGTTATGTAGCAGGCATGCATGTGGCAGTCACCTTGAGGCCTTCTCCACGGGCAATTACATAATTCAGCCTCAGAACACAAATATTAATGAAGGCTTCTCTCAGCCTTCTGTTGTTCTGGCAGAAGTTGCAGAGAAAATCATCACCCAACTCTGCAGTTCCCCTCGGCTGTGGAGCTTTTCAGCTTCTTTCAGCTCCTTGTTTTGGTTTTCTGGCCTGAAACTGAGCTCTTTTTGGTTCACTCCCGCAGCTCTTATCAGCCCTGTCAACCAGCTGGTGAACATACTGGAGCGTTTAGCAGCTAATGGGACAGATTTCTTTTCAAGAGTTGGTGGACACCAAAACAGAGCTCAAAGGAGAGCAAATATTGTACTATTGGATGTGTCGATAGTTAGATTATAGACTATAGTAAACTCATGATGTACAGGAGCCAAACGTGGCTGCATCTCGCTGTAAGATTTACAGACACGTTGCTACAGCTGCTGTCATGTTTCTTGTCTTATCCAGGTGGGTGGTGACATTCCTACCAGAGTGAAGAGAAATGCCCATGAACTGATTCTGGATTTCATCAGATCAAGACCTCCACTTAAACCAGTGAGTGGGTTTTGTCTCGCAATAGAAATTCACCCCAGCGGTGTGCAGAAGAATACAGTCAAGTATGCAAGGTTTCTCTCCATTTCCAGTCTGTCATACAAAAGAAGTGAAGATTGCAATTGCTTAGAAACTAAGATAAATAAATAAAGCTTTATTTTTAAGGTAAATAGGGCTGTATGATCTTATAAGGCAGGCTTGTCTTTAACTTAATGAGGTTAATGTGACAATTAACTGTCTTTGTCTTTGTCCTACACCCTGACTGAACTCCTGTAGAACTTAAATATTAGCCTGGATCATAGTTTTTTTGGCATTGCTGTCGAGCTAACCTACAAAGTTAAATAACAGCTTACTGGAAAAGCAGCCAATTATAAATGCAACTATGAGCCCCTGATAATATCTTGCACTGTAATTAATATTTCCCTGATAAAAGCTGAACAATGGAACATTTCCATGTCAATGCAAGCTTGTATGTAATACTTTAGTGTACTAATACTAGCTTACTTTTACATATAACGATTTTAGACTGATACATTACTAACATCAGCTTCTCCCTGATGCTTGTATCCATTATTAATAGACCTGTATACATTACTGAGCATTTTCCAGACACAGTACATTAACATCAGCCTCTAGCTGATAACTGAAAGATTACTAATACTGCTACCCTTGATGCATACTTAGATAAGCTTCTAATACTTTAATGCACATTACACATATATAAGAACTTGTCCTGTGATTTGATTTAAGTCTTTTTTATTACAGTTCCACCAGTTTATCAGGCCATGTTATTCAGAGTTTCATTGCATAGTGTTGCTGTCCAGCCAACAAACACAGAGGTTTTGGAGTGTTTGGTAAAATATGTGCATATATGTACATATTTCATCATCTTCTTTTAGATTCCTCAGATGTATGGATGTGTTCTAATTATTTGTCCTCATTAGGTTTCAGAGCGCAGCCTCCCCCCTCCTCCACCGCAGCAGCAGTCCCTCCACGACCTGGTCCTGGCTGAAATCAAGCAGGAGAGAAAGCTGAGGCCTGTGGTCCTGCCCAGCTCCAGACGTAAGGGACCAATCAGTCACCACTGTTTGCTTCTTTTTTTTTTTTTTTACTCCACTGTAATTAAATTAAAGCCTGTCATCACCAGACAGTTGGATGGCATCAGGGGAAAAGCATCATGGTGATGTTAAGTGAAGTAAAAAATATGGTCTGGTGCCTGCCCGTGTCATACTTGTCTCTGAACTTTCTATTTAAAGTGTGACTCCTGTTATGCTCTCACTGTGCTAAAGAAAGTAAATGTGCCACTGCAGGTGGATGGACCGGTCGCCCTGCTAAATAATAACTTCAGGGCTGTAGTCTGTACCCTCTGTACTGCTGCCTGGCACATGACAGTTATGTACTGCATACTAGTTTTGTAAGCCGTTGTGTGTAACAAGAGCGTTTTTCCATTCAGATGTACAGAGCATGTGGAGGTGGAATCACATTTCATAAATATTGACCAGCTATTTACAGATCAAGGTCGTTTAGTGTGTGGGCCGCTGATAAAGAAGCCTTTGCAGAGAGAAAGCAAATTGATTTGTTTAAAGCTGATATGGGTAATTTATGAAAAATAAAAATCAGATTACTGGAAAATGATAGTTAGCAGTATTTTGACTGCAACACGTATAGTAGGGTGAACAGCTGTTTTGCACTTTGTGGTTGTAAAAACACATCCAAGAATTACAAAGGGAATTAAATTATTTTCACTTTCAAGATACTTTCCGTCATTGGAATTTGGTCCCAGTTGCAGTACTGAGTCACCAATTTCGTTTCACATTTTAGTATTTTTCATCATTGTGAATAATCGTGTTTGTTCAGGCCGCACAAATTCCAGCCTGTCAGGACCTGAAGTCCACTTTCCTAGTTTCCATACAGGTGAAGAGGTGGACTTCACTGCTGCCTCTGTAATAGAAGAACACGGTTGCATGTGAGCTCATTTCAGACAGGAGGGTTCTCTTATTTGCGATATGATGAAGCTCAGGAGGGGATGTCGAAGCCAGGCCCGAGGTTGACCGCTGGTCCTGGCTGGTCTGGCTCTGATCTCAGCGCTTCTGACTTATTTGTTCCCTGACCCTGTTTCTGGTTTCTCTTCCCTCAGCATTTGGCTCCCTGCCCTGCCTGGCTCAGACTTGTCCTTGTAATGTCAAATCTACTTCGTGCATCGACTTGTCCGTGTCAGAGCCCGGGCCCCGGCCGTCATCCCGCCCTCGCATCCTGCTCAAGGCTCCGACTCTGGCCGAAATGGAGGAGATGAACATATTTGAGGTGAGGCCAGGCAGGAGCTCCGACGCTGAGATATTGGAAGGGTGGGGAAAGGATTCATTGGACTCATTTTCGCCGTCTCTTAGGGCTGACTGCTGTTTTTCACAGCAGCACATGCTTTGTTTCCCAGCTTAAGTGGGTTAAGATGCCTCAGTGCATTTGTAGGATAGCACAGAGTGGAAAGTGAAACAATGATTGGGATGAATCCTCTTCTCTCTTGCACAAAGACTCAACAACTTGGGAAATCGTGTCTCTCTCCCCCCTCTCTTGTTTTGTTACACCAGCCGTCAAAACTTGACAGTGTGTTTCTCCCTTACACTTTTAGAAAATATCCTCAGTGGCTCAAAAAGGGAGCTCAAAACGAGCTTCTGCTTCATCCAAGGGGAAAGACATGTTTACTGTTGCAGTCGTACCCTCAGGTTTCTTTTAAACCTCAGTTTCACATTTGTACTCTTTTTGGGTCAGAGAAGGTGCCATGGGTAGGTAGGATAAGATAAGATAAGATAAGAGGGGAATTCACAAGTGAGCAGTGTATAAAGTAGTTCAAATGAGCCCCAGCTGCAACATCAAGTAATGCAGACATTAATACAATAATAATTCCTATCCAATAATACGACTGATTCCACTGAAGTTGTATTTCACTTCAATATGAGTACTGCTTCCACCACTGCAGGACACACCATTCATACATACTGTGCTGTAATATCCCACCCATCACTGCAACAGATTAGTGTTTAAGTTCTGCAAACATTTCTTGGAGGAGCAGCTGCTAAATAATGCATTTTGTGTGTTGCCCTCTTTCAGCTGAACAGGAAAATGAATTCAGGTGTATGACGATCACTTTGCGTGTACTGTACTCCAGTAATACTTCCTGTTTCCTTTGAGGTCTGTTTTGCATTTCTGTGTTTGTTGAGTTTGTTTGTGGTATGATTTGAGGATACTGAGGCAAAATCAGCAACCCAAGAGAAGTTAGGAAACTGCTGTTTTTGTTGGCTTACTTTCTGGAGCGTCTGTCTCCTAAAAGTGGTTCACATAACTCTGCCTTCAGGTGACCCGGGGAGTTTTCTTGTAAACAAAAATTCTGTTAACGTTCATTGTTATTCAGCAAAAGGCTTTAAATCCTCATACGTGTGCGCGAGATAAATAACACAGGGACCCCATAGTGAGAAACATTTTTAAATGTCCCTTCAGTAACAAAGAAAGAGAAGAAAGAAACAGACACCCAGGTAAAAATTAAAAGGGGCAGACAGCCAGTCTGAAGCAATTTAAACAATCCATCCATCCATTATCTGAAAGCGCTCATGCTTGGGATGGGCTGCACAGTACGTGATATGAGGGGGGATGTCATCCCCGTTGTTAGCAGCAGTACTAAAATGCATCCCCCTTGTTCCCCTGCCAGGCCCCCTCTCCAACCAACCTGTGGTATCAGAGCGAGTGCAGGAGCAGAGGCCTTGTTTAGTTGAAAATGTTAGTTGAATCTGGCAGACTTATTGATCCTCTATCTGACTGAGGCTTGAGCAGGTTAGAGTCTCTGGCCTTGAAATATGAGTAGCCTGACTGTGCTGCGTATTGATAAATCCATGGCGCTGTCCTTGGTGCTGAAGAAGCAGACAGATTTCTAACTGGGCCTTTTTCTCTTAGTCCTGCCCCTCTGTCTGTTTCTTCTTCATCAAACAGATATTAGCAAAGCGTAGTCATGGAATTATTCCTATGATACTGAAATTTGTGTGATTATTCAGTAGTGTGTTTGCTGCTGCAAAAAAAATGCTAACACATAATGGCAGTTACCATTATTGTGCTGGTGGAAATTAGCATCATAACAGCAATAATATCTTATCTTATCTTAGACTTCACTTCACAGTCTGGCTCTTACACTGGGACAAAAATGGGAGACACATGAGCAAACTAAATAACCAAGTAATTTATTTGCAACAAATAAAAAAAGCAGCAAGGAGATGGGAGAAATCTGTCAAGTCAGCAGTGCAGGGAGTGGATGAGTGAAAATGTGCTGCGAAAACAAAGAACAAAAACCAAAACACAGGGGTTCATGGAGTGAGGAGGACTGCTTAGTGTCTGGTTGCTGCTCGGGCGTGTATGTAGGAGTCACGCCGGGCCCAGGTGTGTCCCCTGCTGCTGATAAAGCTGCTAATTGCTCTGCAGCACTGGAGACAGAAAGCACAGCAACAGAGGAGTGAGCCAAGCAGAGGCGCCGTCACAACATTGCTAACTCAATCTGCTACTCTGCAGCAAACACTCCACACTGACCAGCTACAGCTGCCTCAAAGGGTCAAAACTCAAAGTCAGAATTACTCAGTGGGTGTCAAAATATATCCACCACTAGGTGGAGTTCATCAGAGGGCTGACCCAGAGATAAACTCATGCTCACGTTCACACCTACAGGCTGTTTAGAGTCGCCAGCTAGCCTAGCCTCAGTTTGTTAGCTTCATTCACGACAAGCCAACCAGCCATCCTGTACAATTAGCTAAATGATGTGCACATTCTTATCCTGTGTTGCCTTCAGTCCTTCACTTCACCTTTTCCTTATTTTACAAACCCTTACTTCCCTGTCCTCATCTCGCACCGCTGCAGGAGGAGGACTCTCCAGACAATGGGGAGCTGAGGAGGGCGGAGAGCTCCCCCACTCCTCTGAAAAGAGATCGCTCCTTCTCTGAGCACGACCTGGCCATGCTCCGTGGAGAAATGCTTCCTTCGCTGTCTGAGTCGGCCCAGCTGGACGGGGCGGTCAGGCTGAGGGGCGAGAGACCGCGATCCAGGACGCTGACCGGCACCAGGCCACCTCCTAATTACAGAGGTCAGTTTGTAAAGGTAGACTTATTATCATTGGTGATAGTTCTTCAGTTTGTGAGTGGTGACTGATTTACAGGCACTCATTTTAGATCAAAGCTGGTCATGGAATTTCATAAATATCACAGACTTTTGACAGTTCTAAACAGGGAAAGTTGTTAATGGAGTCTGATTGCTTCACACATTCATGAGATGGTGGTTTTGACTCCGACAGTGCGTATCTCTACAGAGGCTCCAAATTATTATAGTTATTTCAGAAGATGATAGAAGTCTGGATTTCCATAGACCATCATGCTGATTCTTGAAGAATATCTTAAAACTGTACTCCTTCATGTTGGAAATATAAGGACGTATGATCAACGGTGATAAATGTGGTCAAGATAAATGCTTTGAGATGTATCATGTCAAGGCCACTAATGACCACTGAGTGAGTCGCCCTAATTATCACTGAATTCTGGCCGTGGCAGCACTTCGAGGCTACTTGCTGTTAAATTTTAAAGATTACGTGGACGAGCTTCGTGCGCGTCATCTACATTTGATTAGGAAGGGCAGAATGGGTGAAATATAGCAGATTTTTCTGAAAGAGGCCTTGATTCCAAACATTTGGCCATAAGCTCTAAGATTTGTAAAAGGAGTGTTGAAAGAAGTGTTTCGCTTCAATGGCATCCAAAAATCAGTACAATATATATAAAGGAGAAGTGGGAAAAAGAAGGAAAGGCAGTGATCTCGGTGGAGAGCTGGGAAAGAATATGTCAGCTACGGTGGAGGTCAACAGGGTCAAACATATGGCGTGAGTTTTGTTGGAAGAACATTGTGAGATTTTTTTATCACACCCATTCAGAAACGACATCAGGGTAATGGTGACTTTTGTTGGAGACTATGTGGCACTAGTGGAGCCAATCACTTCCATATTTTCTGGGACTGCCAGGTTATCAGAGAATTTTGGAAAGAAATCCATAAACATATAACAAATGTAATGGGGAGGAATATTACCTTCAACTATGAATCTATGTATTTGGGAGACAGTGACTTTCACAAGGGTAGCACGGTGGAGTAGCAGGTAGTGCGCGTGCCTCACAGCAAGAAGGTCACCGGTTTGATCCCCGGGTCGGGCGGGGCCTTTCTGTGCGAAGCTTGCATGTTCTTCCTGTGCATGCGTGGGTTCTCTCCGGGCACTCCGGCTTCCTCCCACAGACCAAAAACATGCTTATTAATTAGTGACTCTAATTGTCCCTAGGTGTGAGTGTGAGAGTGAATGGTTGTATGTTGCCCTGCAGTCGGCTGGCTGGTGTACCCCGCCTCTCGCTGACAGCTGGGATAGGCTCCAGCCCCCCCCCCCAACTCCGAAAGGGATAATCGGGGGTATAGAAGATGAATGAATGAATGAATGAGATGATAGAAAATTGCTTTGTGTACTATTGGCAGCTAGTACCATCTATCTTAAGGTAGAACCACCCACCATCGAGGAATGGATGGATATAGTACGTGAAATTTACATTATGGAAAAACTGTCATTTTCCCTAAGAGTACAGAGAGAAAAGTTCTAATGGATTTGGTCCAAATGGACACAAAACCTGTAAAATCTGATTTCACTTGAGTCTTCTTCATTTAAATCACTTTTGTGTGTACCATTTTTGAAGAGGATTTTTTGTTTTTTATTTGTTTTCACTGAGTGTGAAACTGAGAGGCCTCAGGATGTGAGCTCCCCTGGTTCTGTTCACTGGATACAGTACTTGAATGACTCAAAAATATCTTGGAAGAGCAGCATGGAAAAGACACTTGGACTTTCTGGAATTACCCCCATCCAATTATCAAGGGGAATGGGGCGGACAAACCAAAGGAAAAGATATTTTAGGGGTCTAGGGAAGGACTGAAATGTTGTAAATGATAATGTAAATATTTGCTTTTCCAAATAAAAAGAACATATAAAAAAAAAAAACAAAGAAGTGTCTTGCAAAAAAATTCCCAAATTACAGAACTCCTGTTTAGGCATGATGTGGCCTGGTCTATATGAAGAGGTGCAGAACCTATGACGCCGAAACATGAGTGCTCTGATTTTAGCAAGTCAGTTGATTTATACAGCACATTTCAAACATCAGAAGTTGACCCAGAAAGCTTTACAGTCCAGGCAGATGGATGAGAATTTGCCTTAGTACAGGTATGCAGAGGCAAAGATGGGTCTTTCAGTGACTTCATGTGGTACAGAGACTGTTCCAGAACCTGGGAGAAGCAACAGTAAAAGCTCAGCCCCCTTTGGTTTGAAGGAATGAGTGAGGAACTGAGAGGAGATGTTGTGAGGAGGGACCTCAGAGCAGAGTATGGAATTAGCAGGTCAGTAATGTGTTGAGGAGCTACTTTATTAAAGGCTTTAAAAACAGTCAGATTTTAAAATCAGCTCTGTATGCATTTAGTAACCAGTGCAGATGATCCAGAACAGGAAGGGTGTGTTGTCTTTTCTTCGTTTGAAGTCGAAAGAGGGTGAAATGGGTCAACCCCAGATACAAGGAATGACAGTAATTAAGCATGGATAACTGTTTCCAGGTGCTTATTAGATAAAAGCGGCTTTAATTAAAGATTTATGGGTTTCAGAGTTGATTCAGGAATGCAAGATTTCTTCAGGAAACAAAGCACGTTATGTGCAAGATGGACAAATGTTTGACAGGGAAGAGAAGAAAACCTGGTGGTGCTCATCGAGCAAACATGTCAGTCATATCAAATCCCAGATATGAAGACGCTCATAGTGAGGCTTGAGTTCACTGTCAGTACAGCAGGAGAGCCTTTTGTGTGTAAAACCTCTGTCAATCTGGGAAAAGATTGATTTGCAAACCAGAAACCTACAAGAAAAGTGAAAAGAAAGTGCAGTTTAGGTTCTGGATATGAAAAATCACTTCATGCACTGAGGAGGGGCGTGATGGTTTTTCAGCTTCCAAAGCTGGGAGGGCAGGATAGGAAGGGTCTGGAGCTGCTGGCCCAGTGATTCCAAGAGGAAGAATTTTACTTGAAGAGTCATGAGTAAAAACAAGTCCTCTCTAAATGAACACATGATGGCAGTGTTGACATTAAAACCGTCTCAGTTGATCCAGTTTGCTCGTGGCCCACCACACTGTCATGGTTTACTGGGACATTTGAACAGAACAGAGCCAACATTAATGTTATCAGAAACACCTGTGCTTTTCTTACAACGTCAAATCAGAAAGTCTGATGCCAAATAAGCATGTTAACATAGCTGTACTCCGTCTGTTCCAGTTATTGTCCACCAGGCTTCACTGCTGCAGCTCATAAGACTGGTCGGATTCTCTTATTTGGCTGAAAGAAAGATAATTAGTGCGATCAGCTGCTGTAGTGTTTGTTTGCGGTGAAAACATGCAGACTCTTGGCCCTCTGTGGCAGATGATTCACGCTTGCTGCAGTTTTAATGTTCTTCCAACAGAGGGAGACACCGTGCCAGTTATACCACAGCACAGTCTGGATCATCATCCTCCTTTTTGGATGAGGGAACTGGAGATTTGGATGTTTCTATGCAGAACCTGGCCATAAAGTGACATCAAACCCATCCCTCACTAGTATTTAGACTGAATGCACAAGAAACACCTTTTTTAAAGTTTCCAGCTCCATTTCCACTGGAACTGTATTAAGTAGCACAAGCTAACTGAACACAAGCCCTTCCCAGATGTATTCAACTGGAGGTAAAATGCTTTTATTCACTTGCCGTAGAGACATTATGTCCCTACTACCTCCAGTCTTTCCTACCTCTAACTCAAGCACTAATGTCATTAAATTACTGTTGCCTCACTGAAATGAATAAGAGCTGAGTAATGTGTCAGCCCACCATGGTAGGGAGCTGACAGGGATTACATCTGCCATAAAGCTGTTGGGAGTTTTATGATGGATTCTAATCAAATATAAAGATGTGCTGATAAAGTCTGAGTGAAGGAGGGCAGAAGCTAATGGCTTTGAATTGTGTGCTGCACATAAACCACGGGGTGGATGTTATCCGTTCAGTCGCCATGATTCATGCATTAGCAGCCCGGCCGTCCTTATCCAGAGGTAATTATTTGAAAAACAATCCTGACTTCAATCCATTCTCAGTCTCTGGATGGACTGCAAACCGATCCACCCAGCCACATGCCACAAGCCTGAGACAAGGCCGAATTATGGCTGGATGGAGATTTATTGTGTAGTGCTTGACTTTGCCAACAGGGGGCTCTCCAGCCTCAGCTGTGTGAGTGAGGATGTAAGCCTGTAAGCCCCGGCTGTCATCGGCAGCTGATCCAAATTATACGTACCAGTGATGTTTACCGGCCTGTTCCAGCCTTCCTCTCTGACCTGTTTGCTTTCCATTAGAGCCAAATTGACACCTTCCTTTTGCAGGATCGAAGCAGCACCCAGTGTGCGGTCTGCTCTGAGCCCCCGCCCGCCTCTGGTTAACTGAGCTCCTCTTTTAGACCGGCCGCTGAGCAGCCCTCTTACTGTGAGCTAAGTCACAGATGCAGCAGCATGGGCTGAAGTCAGATGAATAATACATGACAGTGTTAGAGTCGATCAACAAGCACTCTGAAAGATGAGATCTGAGACGGAGCTGAATGAAAGAGACCGATGTGTAATTCATGGAGTTGTTAGACTGGGGTTTGTGTCCTCTCATTCACTCTCTGATGCTGTCCTCATTTGATTCAGTCGCATTTACTTTGCCTGATAAACTCTCATTATTCCCTCTCTGTCTCTCTCACTTTTCATCGATTTTTCCCCCACCCCAGCTTCCTTCCCAGTTCACGGCTGGGTGCTGCCCTCTCCAGCCCGCCTGTCTCTGAGTTCAGTCGACGAGACCACAGAGGGATCAGAAACGACGTCAGGCTCCAGAGCCGGAGACGAGCACCAGTGGATGGTGCGTTAGAATCACAGTCGGCAGCCGAGTTGATGCTTTGCTTCGTGTGAAGTCTCAGTGGTCCCACCGGTGATGAAGAGGCACTGCAGTGCAGAAATATTCATCCTGTCAAGTCATCTTGATCTATTATTGATTATCTGCCACTGTAGCCAGATTATTCCAACCTGTTCCAATATTTAGCGGAAATGCATGTTTAGAAAAGCCTTTGAACAAGTCCGAAGTCCAAATAAACAAGTTGAACTTATTTTATCTCACCTCAGGGTCCCTTTAGTAGCTGCTCCAGTGCTTACCGTCATATTGCACAATCTTGCAGGTTTTCCCAGTTGTCATGGAATAGCAGATGTTCAAATTTAGCACTTTCATGTGTGCCTGTTTAGCTGCTGAAGGTTTACTAGCTTGTCCCTTACTTTAAATGCTGTTTGGTGCTGAGCAGAAAGCGTTTTTGCTGAAAACAGCATCCTGCCTCAGCCAGAGACGCTGATGAGAGCAGTGAGATTTAACCTGAACAGCAGAATGAGTAGAAAGACGCTAAAATCCTCATTAGAGCTGAGGGAAACCGCAAAGGGAGGGACGACTTTCATATTACACTGAGTGACAGTGCTCTCAAAAGGCTTTTAAATGGAGCAAATAAAGTAATGTTCATAACACGTAGACTAGCTTTTGCAAAAAGTCCCACAATGCAATGCTTTGCCTTTGTCAGATGTCAGAATGACAGTTACATAACAGTGACAACCGCTGAGTGTTCTTTATGTAAAGCATGAGGGGAGCGACTGACGGACTCCTCTTCCTCTGCTGTCGGCATGTTCAGGAGGAGTTCAGCCACCCTGTGGAGAGTCTCGCCTTAACAGTGGATGAGGTCATCAATGTGCGCCGAGTGCTGGTCAAAGCAGACATGGAGAAGTTTCTTCAGAGCAAAGAGCTCTACAATAACCTGAAGAAAGGAAAGGTAACAGTGGAGCTTCCCTCGTTGTTGTTTATCATCGTGCTGTGTTTACAGTAAACGGACTCAGTGAGTGTGTATGTGGTCCTCGCAGGTTTGCTGCTGCTGCAGAGTGAAGTTCCCTCTCTTCTCATGGCCGTCTACCTGTCTACTGTGTAAAAGGTATCAAAGAAAACGTTCATCTCACCAGAGGAATGCCCGCGATCTTTAATCCACATGCCACGTTTATCTCGAAATGCTGCTTCAGGTTTGTTCCAGGACCGCGGCTGAGATTCAAGGGAATAGTGAGGTCATGAGTCTCGCCAAAGCCCCGGCCCACCGCCATTTGTATTTTATTTAATCAGTTAACCATTCATCAGTGTAGTTTCTGTAAATTTGATTTCACATCATGAACTTCTGCATACTGTTTGAAAGCCTCTTTACTCCCAGAATTATTTATTTGTTGCCCTAAATGCAGTCAGATTGAAATCGAGTCCAATATATTGAAATAGTGTGTAGGATCTTACTCTGCCGAGAGGGCACATCCACAGTGTTTCTACAAAACCTTCCTCATGGATTTCCCAAAGCTTCACCTCAGAGCGAGTGCATGCACATGCTGCAGTTGTCCATGGTGCTGAAGACGATGCTGAATACAGTTTACTGTTACTTTGCATATTAACTCTCTCGTGCTATACAGCATATTAAATACTCGTGCATTGTCAAATCGAAGCTTCATGTGTAGTAAAGGGCTTTCAGCTTGCTGCTCTGTATAATTCATGCTCCTGAATGGAAGCAGACGGGACAGTGGAAGAAAGCAAACTGATTGATTTAGCTGCCGCTCAAGGCAGACGACACTCTTAAGCTAACATTAGAAGCAGTAATGGTTCCTGTGAACAGGCCCATGAATGTGCACAGAATCTACTGTTAATGCAATTCTATCATGCAAGTGTTCGACCTGCTGCATGTAAGCATATGCTCTATAAATGAAAAGAGAAATGGGACCCTGTCTTGTTCAAAGACAGACATGAGCCCCTTAACTTTCAGATACTGCATTGTTAAAAAAAATCAAATATTGTGAATGAAGTTTTGCTTCTTCATCTGCCACCTTAAGCTACGAAACTGGCATATTAACACTGGTGATGTGCACTGAAGCTAATTATAGATAGAAGCAACTGTGGTAATTATCAATAGCCCATAATCATGGTTATTTTCTGATGCAAGCTTCAGGAATATATCTGTTTATTTCTTTGTGTTTCTCTTACAGATCTGTCTGCAACTCCTGCAGTGCAAAGGTAACTTCAACAACTGCTAGCATGTGTTCAGTGAAGGCAGTTCATCAGTCGCTTCTGTTTGCTTCTA
This sequence comes from Chaetodon trifasciatus, assembly GCA_037975065.1. Taxonomy (NCBI): domain Eukaryota; kingdom Metazoa; phylum Chordata; class Actinopteri; order Chaetodontiformes; family Chaetodontidae; genus Chaetodon; species Chaetodon trifasciatus. The sequence continues at coordinate 471,918 of JBBMOE010000002.1, read as the reverse complement.
GAAGTATGATTCTGTGCTTATCTGGCTGTGTATGACATTGTAAGACAATACCAAGAATTGATTTATATTGGATATTGTTGTCCCACTTGCTAACATTGTCTCAGTGGTCAGGCACATGGTGGAGTGAAGTGAATGGTATTTCTGTTGACGTCTGTTCTTCTGTTGTTGTTTTTTTTTTGTTGGTTTTCTTCTGTTGCCTCAGTCCAGGCCGTGCTGGATGTGTGGCTCTGTGCTCTCTAGGTTTGACATTTAGGCTGTTTGGATTTTGTGTGTTTTTGGCAATGATGCGTGTTGTGCTTTGTTGGGATGCTGTGACTCTGTGTTGTGTGTTATTGTGGTTTATCTTTTTGTGAGGTTGTTTAGTGCATATGTTCATTTGTGACTGTGATTTGCGTGACAGCTAATGGTCATGGTGGTTTGGTGTGTGACTGTGGAGTCCTTTGTGTCTGTGTATTTGAATCTATTGATTGTTGTTTTTGAAAGCATTTTGCCCTTAAGTCTGCTGTGTCCCCTCACAACACAGTTCTCTTCCTCTTTGCTCTGTCTCATTGCTTTCTTCTTCCTACGCTGCAGATGAAGATCCCCTCAAAGAAGATGGCCCATATTCCTGTGTACACTGTCGGCTTCCACAGCACCCCAAAGAGCCATGGACACAAAAGCCAAATCTATAAGTGAGTCTGCATCGCCTATCAGAGACCGTAAGAGCTTAAAATGAGGGATTTCTGTGATACTTGATAAAAGGTAATGAGTAGGGATGTCCTGATACTAACACCTGGATCAGGTATTGGGCCCAAAACCGTGTGCATGTAGTTGAGCAGGTAGGTGGAGGAGGAGCGATGTCAGCAGTTTGGTGATATTGTGATGATGACAATATCAGAGCAGACTGCAAACTTGAATCAGTACCTCCAAGTCCGAGGCCATGGTTCTCGACCGGAAAAAGGTGGCTTGCTCCCTCCAGGTTGGGGGAGAGTTCCTGCCTCAAGTGGGTGAGTTTAAGTATCTTGGGATCCTGTTCACGAGTGAGGGAAGGATGGAGCATGAGATTGACAGGCGGATCGGTGCAGCGGCAACAGTAATGCGGTCGCTGTATCTGTCTGTCATGAAGAAGGATTTACCGGTCAATCTACGTTCCTACCCTCACCTATGGTCATGAACTTTGGGTCATGACCGAAAGAACGAGGTCCCGGATACAAGCGGCTGAAATGAGCTTCCTCCGCAGGGTGGCAGGGCGCTCCCTTAGAGATAGGGTGAGGAGCTCTGTCACCCGGGAGGAGCTCAGAGTAGAGTCGCTGCTCCTTCACATCGAGAGGAGTCAGCTGAGGTGGCTCGGGCATCTTCATCGGATGCCCCCCGGACGCCTCCCTAGGGAGGTGTTCCAGGCATGCCCCACCAGGAGGAGGCCCAGAGAAAGACCCAGGACATGTTGGAGTGACTATGTCGCTCGGCTGGCCTGGGAACGCCTCGGGATCCCCCCAGAAGAGCTAGAGGAAGTGTCCGGGGAGAGGGAAGTTTGGGCATCCCTGCTCAGACTGCTGCCCCCGCGACCCGACCACGGATGAAGCGGGAGAAGATGGATGGATGGATGCAAACTGTGCTCTGCTAAATTGTCAAGAGGAGAGGTGAGAACAAGGAGTTTGCTAATGCTAGTAGCAGGAAACAGAAGCAACAAATTTTTCAGCAAACGCTGGAGAAGTGGGGGAAAATGTCCACAGACAACCCATGGGCGGTGAACATAACCGAAGCTCTCACCGAGCACATTGCTCTTGATGACCAGCCGTTGTCGGTTTCAGATAATGCAGGATTTTGGCGTCTTCTCAGCGTACTGGAGTCGAGGTATTAGATTCTCAGCCATCCCCACATCACAGAAACCATATGACCAAGCAGTCTCTCATTGAGCAGAAGCGGCTCAGAGAGGATTTGGGTCTGAATATCCCGACAATTTCACCACTCACCAGTAGACACTTCTGGAAAAGATTATGCGCTGGCTCCTCTCGAAAAGTGAGCTGCTCTGATGCTTTGGCATCAGATGTGAATCCTGCTGTGACCGCGCTTCAGAGAATTTTGACCAAAGAAATAGACGAGGATCATGGCTTCAAAAAACCGTGAAGGGAAGCTTAGCTGCAGCTGTCAGGAGAAGCTTCACTGACACGGAAAAAGCTCACTCTGCTGCACTGCTACTGTGCTCGACCCGAGGTAAAGTGTGTGTGTGTGTGCTGAGAATATTAAAACCTTAATGGTTATTATTCAGTATTTGTATCATTATTTGGATCGGCAAGTACCCACATGTAAGTATTTGTACTTGGTCTGAAAAAAGGTGGTATCACAGCATCCATAATAATTTTGCAATAAAGAGTGACTAAGAGTTTTGAAAGATTTTTGTTTAGAAACTTAATTTTAGTCCTTTTTGCTTGAATATTCCTCCTTATTTTTACTTTTCATGGCTCCTAAAATGTTTGAAATGAATCAGTCTGAGAAAGAAAAATCTTTTTTTCGAACTGCCACCATCCTGTGGGGTATATATAACTGGGTCCCAAGTAGAAATTGCTTTATTTTGATAAATATCCCAATCGAAGGATCTTGATTGTCATGTTTATTGATCACATTCATGCTCCTCAGAGGATGCACCTTTTTCATTTTGGTCCAAAATGGTGTCATCCAACATTTCAGTCATCACATCTCATAATCTAAGACACAAATTAGCATGAAATGTGTCCGTTCATTGTCCCAGAGGGATACATCTTGTGATTCCTGTGACCTTCCCTCGAGTGACAGACCTGATATTTTTAATTTCACTCCTGAAAGACTCAGCCAGGCCAGCAGCTCTGAGGATGCACGAAGCGTCCAGCTCAAAGCACAGCTGCATCTACTGACAGCATTCTAACATGTTCACGGTGAGGATGCTGATGTTTACCTCGTTTATAATCTTAGCTCAGCATGTTAGCATGCTAACATGTGCTGATTAGCACAGAGTACAGCTGAAGCCGATGGGAATGTTTTGGAGACATTTGGTCTTAAAACAAATTAGAGGACAAACTGTGACCTGATGATGTCACTGGATGAAAAGTCAGGGGATCACTGAAGCTATTACCTTTCATCCTGAGGGGGGCATGAATATCTGTGCAAATCGTAATGGCGGTCCATCTAGTAGCTGCTGAGATATTTCAATCTGGATGAAGCGCTGGATCAACAGAGTGACATAGCTAGAACCACTGTGGCTAAAAATCCAAATAATCTGCGTTAATATTTTAACTTAGAAAGGTGTAATAAACATGCAGCCTCCAGGGCCTACGAGCATGTATTAGTATTCTTGTCCTTCTGTTTGGGACTACTTACTTACTTACTGAGAATTAGCTTCAACCCCTCAGACAGCAATGCAGCTAATTTGCCTTAATGCGTCACGTGTTAAGTTCAGTCAAGGTAAAGATGACTTGACATTGGATTGACCCCAGCTTTTGACGCAGACACGCAGTCCCGCTCACAGTGCTCATTCAGTCCAAGGACAAATGCAAACCTTGGCTTAAGAACACTAGTTAAATCTATTTAAGTCTGCCCCTCCCTCACACCGCTGATTGCTAACCTCCTCCAGCCTAAGCAGATACAGCTTCTGTGCTTACCTCAACCAATTGCAGATTGCCTCTTCAATCCAGTCACCGGTGTCTGCCCCTCCCCTCCCCATCCCTTTGTTATATAATCAGAGCAGCGCGTCTTCCGAGGCCTGTAAGCAGCCATTATGTAATAATTACCCAGCTGTCATTATATCCTCACCCATTGCGCCTGTGTGAAGACAGACGTGGAAGTGCGAGATGGACGGAAAGAGGGGTGGAGCGAGCGAGCTGGACAGTTAGCTGGAGAGAGAGAGAGTGTCCAGGCATGGTGTGGTGCTGATCTGCTGTCTAACACCTGTCATCACTACCAGAGCGTGCAGCTAGGACAGAAATAGTAGGTTTTATAACAGCAAATGCTAGTGTTATATTAATCAGAAAAGATTTCCTTAATCTCTTCATTAGTGACTGGGATGCCCCCCCACCCCACCACAGCACATCTTTCTCTGTCCCACAACACAGTTTGTCACGTTGTGTTTATATTAGATAAGCTGAGAAAAGGCAAACAAGATGAAATCTAGCTTCATTCCTCCAGATATCTATGATTTACTGTGAGAGACGGGATACAGTTTAATCCGTTTGTGTTCCATTTCAAAGTGCTGCCAAAAAAAAGGCGTTTGAAAGCGGCTCAATTAATTAAGAGAACAGAAAAATAGAACATAAGGAAGAAATTACATAGTGGCTGGTTTCAACATTACATTATTCATGCTGCTGTATTTTTGTAATCCAGCAGTCGGACTGTATATGACAAGGGAAAAGAAAAAACTAAAATTTGGGTGAAATCTAAATAATCAGAGAGACTTTCTCACATATTCAATATTTCACCCCATCAGCTTAATTGAATTTAGTAAATATCTGCTTATTCTGAATTTGGTGCAGCAACATGTTTCCAACATGTTTCAAACATGTCGGGACAGGAGCAGCTAAAGGCTGGGAAAGATGTGGAACGCTCCAAAAACACCTGTTTGGAACGTTCCACAGGTAAACAGGTTGATTGGTAACAGGTGATAGTATCATGATTGGCTATGAAAGGGGCATCCTGGAAAGGCTCAGTCGTTCACAAGCGAGGATGGAGAGAGGTTCACCACTTTGTGAACACATGACTGTATGAAGGATATTAACACATATGCTCAGGAACACTTTGGAAAACTGTTGTCAGCAAACACAGTTTGTTTGCAAATGATTGAAGTATGTTTTTAATTATGCTTCACACAGCGTCCCAACTTGTTTTTTACTTTATTTATTTATTAAAGCCTCGTCATACCATAGAGTTCACAGCAAAGTTCATCCAAGAGTCTTAGAGTCTTAGAATATGTGCTTCTAGAAGCTTGATGACTTTCAGGTTTACACATTGAACTGCGTGACTGGTGAAGTAAGCACTAAGTCTATGGTCACAACAGCTCTTCAAGCTAGCTTTGGTTGCTAATCAGAGTTTTACAGCACTGTTGACTGTTGTCTCATGAGTGTCTGCCTCTTTTTGTGGAGCAGTTTGTACTCCAACGGAGGAGCTCTAAACAAACGTGGATGGCTCTGCTTTGGGCTGTCTGGTTTTCAGCACAGTCAACATCATTTGTTTTTGGTCAATAGCGCAACTTCACATCTCAATTTTCACCAAAGTTGAAAGTTTTATTTTTGTGCTTTGCCTCAGTGAGCAGCAATTCCATTGAAATTCACTGATTTTCCCCTTTGCATTCTTTTAAAATATACCTTTCCAATCCTCCCTGTCGCTCTGCAGGTCGCTGCGCAGCTTATCCCGCCGCTCAGTGGAGGAGGAGTTCCCCCACCTATACGCTCACGGCTGCACGCTGCGAGACGTCTGCGCTGAATGCACCAAATTCATCGCCGATGTCATTTCCTCCAGCCGCCGGAGCCTGGACATCCTCAACAACACTCCAAAGAGGGAGGCCAAAGCTGCTGCTGCTGCTGCTGCTCAGAGACCACAGCTGCAACGTCAATCCCACCTCGAGACTTGTCCTCATCCAGACCCTCAGAGTCACCCTCCACCCCACCCACAGTCACAGTGTCACCCTGAGCTCCCTCCACAGTCCTATCAGCAACAGCAGCGGCTTCACGGGTCACTGCCGTGTCCTTCGCCGCAGCTCCACACCAAGACCATCAACAATGTGAACCAATGAGTAGACTGACTGGCACTTTCTCTGTCTGCCTACACACACACTCCTTTATGAGTTCTTCTCCTGCACGGCACTGTGCACACACACACACACAGAAAATGTCGGGTTCTTTAAGGGTTCTAGTGGTTAAATGCACATCAGTAATAAATGAGAGCCATCTGATTTGATATGAACGAATACAATAAATGAGAATACGTAATCCAGTGAGGATCCTTATTTCAGTATTGCTGGGTTGGAGTACTACATGTGTTATTTAATGGCTATGCTATGATATATAAACCTACATAAACATTTTCTGGAGCTGTGTAGAGCCCTTTTTAGTATTAATCTAGCGACTCTAAACCACCACCACCTCACCCGTCATGCAGATCCCAACTACATTATCTTCCATATCTCACCATCTCATCACCCAGCAGATGTGCTGACACACACACACACACACACACACACTAATGCACACAAGCACAGAGCCCCCCCAGTCACTTTCTTAGGCTTTGAGTGAGACGCAGTCCTGCCTGTGTCTGCCTTATCTACAGCACCATGACTTCACTCCCTGGTGCTCACAGCTGCTGGGAGGCAAGCATGTGGAAGGAGAGGGCTGAAGAGGAAAGTGCTGGTGGTTGGGGGAGTTTACAGCGTGAGAGGGAGAAGGTGGAGGTGGGGTTGGGTGGTGGTTGGTGGAGGAGGATAAAAGCTATGCAGCATAGAGTCAACATGTAACCCTAGCATTTTAGCGCTTTGTGGTTGCCTTGTTTTTGTCATGAATGTAACTTAGAGACACCGAAACAGAATTGTAAAAGTATAAGCTCGTACACGGTACGTCATATCATTTATTTTTAATCATCCAAAAAGGGATTTGTAACAAGCGGCTGCTGCATAACGAGGCCTCTCTTGCATTTACAGCTTGTGAAGTCCCAGGTACAGCCGGATAAGGATAGATAGCGGCGACACTGTGAATGTAACGGGTGAAGCTGCAGACTGCACCTTCAGCTGACGCAGCATGATGATGCTGATGTGAAGCGAGCAGACGAAACTCCCGCCTCTCTCACTCCCCATGGATGCTTTGCAATCTGCTCTGGTTTTGTAAACACTAAGTAAACCTCAACTGCAATAAAATCTAATGACAAACACGACCGGTGCTGCGTCTGCGAGTTTTACTGTTCGCTCCTGCGTGCTGCGTTCAGCTGCTCTGTGCTGCCACATAACAGCCTCGGTGACAGGGCTGCACTTCATAAATACATGGAAACATAATGTTGTGTATTTCAGGGTTTTTTTTTTCCTTTCTTGGAGGAAAAAATCCCATTTGTAAATGTTAAATATGTAAAGCTACTCTTCACCTTGCCGACTGAGCACAAGTAGACCTTTTTGTGTCACTGAATCAGATGATGTGGGTCCAGATGTCTGTAATCATACTAATGGGATGACGATTTATAACTTTATTGTTATTTCTCTCATCCGGCTTCATTAAACTGTCAAATAAACAAGTTAGGTTTTCCATTGCTCATCTCATCAAGTTTGTTTACATAAGATAGGGCTCTCTTTTTAGTTTTCTCCTGTAACACGGACACAATTACTGTTCTGTTAAATACCCTCAGTTATCACTTTATTAGGACTACCCAGCTGAAATGGATGCATGTAATATAACTGTAAAACAACAGTAAATCCAACCTAATCTGTCTGCAAGAGATGTTGATTCACCTGTCTGATCATTTCGGAGGCTGCAGTCTGTCGTGCTGTTGAATTGTATAGATTTATACTTTATTATGGTGGCAGCACTTAATCTCTTCTATGTAGAAAGAGCTATTCTGACATGCAGCTTCCAGCAGTGGCGGCCTTGTCATAGAAGATGAATGGAGGTGAATTGACCCCTTGGTAAAATGCTCACAGATGTGACTCTGCCTGCCACAGCTCTGCTGGTGGTAAAGACCAAAGGGCACATGAAGTGAGATCTCGTGGTGTGACTCCACTGGAGGGCAGACCTATGAGTGTATTTCTCAACTGCAGCTTTGCCTTACTGTGAAAAAGTATTCAGTGATAATCAGTGGAGGATATGATGCCACTGCAGCTGACATCTGGTTACTGCGTTCTGCTGACCATCGAGAAAATCCAGATAGAGAAACTGTATTAAATTCAAGTGCCATTGAGAACATTGTGAGACTCTGAGTCTACCCACCTGTCATTGCATCAGGTCACAGAACAGATAAATATTTTTGCTTCATTGTGATCATAAGCAAAAAAAAACCAAACAATTTTAAGATCACATCATCTATATTTTGTGGCCTCAACCACAGACTGTTCTTGTTCCATATCATTTCGTGGTCACAGGAAAACAACACACTTCTCGTGGTCACACACACAGCCTGAGGGAAGAAGTCTTTGTGACTTTCAGCCTGATGCTGAAAGGCCAGAGATGATTTGTCATCTCAGCCTTAATTTACCTGTGATCATTGGATTGTTGTTCTGTGGCAGAATAAACTGGTCTGAGAGTTTATGAATGAAAAGAAAACTGTTTTCTTATGTGGAACTTGCCTCAGATTAGAGGTAACACAGCAGATACTAAATGCTAATGCATCTTATAGACTTAACGTAGCTCTATATGGTTGTAAACAGAGCTATTACTGGCTTCAAACAGTGAGCATAGTGAACTGCCAACAGTTCCATCTTGACTTTTCATGAGCGTTAAACTCACCAACAGAGCAGTTCAATTGACTCTTCACTGCTGGGAACTGCATTATGCCTCCAGAATGTGAAAAAAGCTCAGGTTATAGTAGGAAGCAGTGTCCATTAGAGCCAATACAGTGAGTGAACTTAAGAGGGCTTTGTCCCCAGTCAGTGGATCTATAATGCGAGTATGGACGGCCCGCCTCTGTCATGAATAAATAATGTCCAGGTCTTCATGTCTATTGGCTGTCTCTGTCTGTCATCCGGCTCTGAGTTCACTTTTCAGACGGACAAGCTGCATGAAGATACCGTGAATTTAAGAGAATGAAACAAGTAGTTGTTTAATTATACTTTCAAAATAAAAGCGTAAACTTTTTGCACTCCAGGACGTTTTAATGCTCTTTATGTGTGTGTTAACTGTGTGGTCTAGCTGTGATTAACGCATCAGTTTGTGTTGATTCGTTTATTCCTCCGGGCTCCAACATTCTGTTATCTCACCATTACTTCAGTGCATTGCACATACGGGAACTCATTATATTTGCGAATGTTTTCACACAGATATTTGCAAAATTGATCTATATAACCTAAGATATTACAATACAGAATGGATATAAGCTTTAAAAATATGTTTCTTTAGTTACCTATTTTAACATATTCATGTTAGCTGCAGTGGCGAAAAAATACAAACGGCACCAGCACGCAGGAAGTCATGAAGAATCTGTGGTGAAACAGCTGCAAACACTAGTTTAGATTAAAATTGTTTAACCATTACACCTCTGTAATAAAAACTAACAGGGAACTCATTTAGAGCTATATAAAAGCCAACTGATTTTCTAGCATGTAGGACAGCCTATATGGCACTTCATGTTTCCTATAAAACTTCATCTTGTTTTCGTGTACACGGGCATCCAAGAGGGTGATTTTGTAGTTTTTTTTTTTTTTCAAACAAAAGGGCACCAGGGGAAGCACCTTTTGATTTCTTGTTTCTTGAAAAACAAGGAGGAGTTTGACATTTAGTGACAGCTCCCAAAGAAAACCTTCCTCTTTTGGTCAACCAGCCAGCCGACTCAGACAGCTAATTCAAGTGAAGACGTAAAATGCATTTACAATGGTCCATTGGTGTGTGCATAATTTCTGGGGGGGGCAGTTTGCAGCTGTTTTTAATCCTTCAAAATGTGGCCCAAAACATAACTCGTGATCACTTATTTTATTTTGAAAGACCTGGACGGATGTTGTCGTGCTTTGCTGTTTTTGTTCTTGAACTTTGCAGTGGAAGTCGGACAGCTTTAGAGCCTGAACTCGACAACAAGCCCTCTTAAGCTGGCCCGTCACCGCCAGTTGTTCTTTTCTTTTTCCTCTCCCTCTTTTTTTTTTTTTTTTTTTTTTTTGGGAGTCTCTGTTTTTTTTTTTTTTCCTTCCTCTGCCTGCAGTCTCTGTGAGTGGGTGTGTCGATGCGGGCCAGTGTAGCCTAGTCGCTGCTTGTGCGCACTCTGAAAAAGAGGAAAAAGTTGATAATGAGTTTAGTGTGAAAGCGGCCCGCCTCGGAGCAGGCACACCATCCAGGAATGGCAGTGTGGACCAGAGCGGACAAAAACGGTCAACTGGACCTTCTGCTCCGCGACCGCTGGATCCGAGTGGCCGCCGAACTCACCCGAGAAACGCTGACTTTAACGGCCGAAGCGGAGGTAACCGGACCGGGGGGCAATCACTGGGACTACAACAACTCTTCGGCGGGCCTGCGAAATGGCATGTCGAACGGAAACGACCCGGGAACGAGTCCGGGGAACCCTGGCCGCGCTCCGTCCTCGGGTCAAGACCAACTCCAGAACCAGAACCACGGGGGACGGGGGCGTAGCGGCAGCCCGGGGCGCATGGGTGCCAGTCGGTGTCAATACGACGGCAACTACGGTATAAACAGCCCCGGGAAGTACCCAAATAACGGCACAAACTCTGACTTTGGAAGCCCAGGCTCCAGCTTCGGCAGTCCCGGGTCCAGCCTCGGGTCGCGGCAGGGCGACATGCCCGTCAGCCTGGACGGCTCCTCGGAGGCTGTGCGGAAAGTCCGAGTTGTCAAACAGGAGTCTGGCGGGCTTGGGATCAGTATCAAGGGGGGGCGCGAGAACCGGATGCCCATCCTCATCTCCAAGATTTTCCCGGGGCTCGCCGCCGACCAGAGCCGGGCTCTCCGGGTGGGCGACGCGATCCTGTCGGTGAACGGGAACGACCTCCGGGAGGCAACACACGACCTGGCGGTCCAGGCGCTTAAGAAGGCAGGCAAAGAAGTGACGCTGGAGGGTAAGTTAGCCAACGCGAGAGCGGGGACTTGTAGAGGCCGAGATTAAGACTCCTGTGGCTGCACACTTCTGTGCACTCCCGCTTTCTCACATTTCCAGTTAAAGGCACGGGTGTCATTTGGGTTTGGCACACTTTATGCACATGAACACGTATCATTGTGGGTTTAAACTGAACGTGGAGTACATTATCAGACGAAAGCATTAAGTATTTTTAACCAGTCTGAAAAAATGGAGCATGCAAACACTAAAAATATGTGACCATAAGTCACCAGCTGCTTTGCCCCTGAAGTATAAGTGGAGAAGTACACTAAATACAGAAGAGGCTAATGCATATTGTACGTGAATTTATGCACGAACAGGATAATGAACTCACCAGCACCACACCTTTGGCTCCTTTTATCTGGCCGCCATCACCAAAACTTCATGAACTTTCTAGATCACATGCTCTGTGGGTTTTAATTTTCATCACACAACCAATGGTTTCTCTAACATGGTATGATACAGAACAGCAGACACACTGGCATAAACAAACAGGCTCACAGTCAGTTGATCTATGACCAGGAGGAGGAGGAGCAGGGCTAAATAATATCAACAGCACAGAAAGCCTTTGATTAGTGTAAACAGGAAAGTAACCACAGTTGTGGTCACAGTCAGAGTTAGATACATTGTACTCTGTGTATTTGAATGGCTGTGGTTTGCTAAAGATAAGAGGTCACTGTAAGCACAGGCAGATGAGATTTGTGTCAGTGTGACTCCGCTGATCCTCACCAGGACAGACGACTAGGAAGAGGAAAACATGCAAATGATCTGTGGGGAAATCAGCATGTTGCACCTACGCAAAATACAATTACTGTGTATCTCATTGTTAAAGCACAACCGTATAAACAAAACACCAGCAGTGGAACATACTGACCACTTTAAAGGATATATAAAAATACACACAATGTAACACAGTGCATGCAATGTGTTGATTATTTCATCGACCTGCACAGATAAAAGTTAGGTCCGTATGGTCTTAAAATGTGCATTTAGAGGATGAAATGCTCATATGAGACTTATGTCCCGGTCGGTCAAACATCAGATTTAAGAGCTACTATCTGCAGTCCAGAATCATTTTCACGCTGATGTGGAGCAGCTCCTTGAAATCAGCAGTTTAAAAAAAAAAAAAAAGCAAAAATCGCATTGAATAAAACCACTGTGCCCTTTTTTTAGTAAACCACTTAATAACCGTGAATTGATTCTCTTTAAAGCTGCATTGATCAGTAATTGTGTCGTCAAGAATGGAATCAAATGACTGTGTAATGAGGAAGAGGCTGGACAGAGCTTGGTTTGTTAGCATTAGCGTCACACTGGCTGTGTGCTTCAGTCTGAGAGCTCTCATCGGTCCCTGTCAGCGGCTGTTTGGAGCAGAAGCTGTCTCATTAATCAGCAGTATGCTGCCTGTACCTGTCCAGCCCTCCACGCAGACAGGCGAGGTTAGCAGCTAGCAGGTGAGGAAAGTCAAACATCTAGCAGCTAAAGGCGTTTGTGGAGACAAAAACAGAGCTGAAAGGAGAGTGAATATTGGATTTACATTTGTCACCTGAGACACACCTCCAGGTGAATGTTGCTCTGTGTCCACAGCGTATGAAAATAAGCAAATATTTGCTAACTCATTAGCTATAACTTTATACAGCGCTAACAATACGGTGGCTGCGTGTGTTGTGATGTTTCTCTGCCCTTTAGTGATCAAAAATGTATTGATGCAGCTCGGTAAACTGCAGTAATACACTCACAACACACTAACTGGCGTTATTTGATTTGGGGGTAGATTATTGTGAGGGGTTTTGTCTATGAGAGTGCTTATCAGTGCGTCACATGTTTTCACATTAGCAGCTCCACGGAAGGTCACACGAGGTCTGCTGAGGTTAACGTGTGAAGACGTGCATTCCACATATCAACAAGCCTAGAAGCCCATTAAACTAGAGATGGAAGAGCCGCGATAAAGCGCACACGCTGTAGATGTAGGCAGCTTGCTCTATGTAGAGAAAAGTGCTCGCTAGGAGATGCGTGCTGGCTCATTATGCGAGTGAACACAGCTCCATGGAGATAACTTCAGATCCTAAACTGCGCTGGTGTAAAACGGTTCAATCTTTAGAAAAGTGGAAAAAGAGTGAGTTAGAGGGAGAGAGGCCACAGAGCCCCTGGGGTTCGGAAACTTCTGGCCAGGAACAGCTAAATGCAGTGTTTAATGGTTCGGAATGAACACCGGATGAATACTGACGAGCACGAATTGTAGGAACCAATCAACGTGTGACACATTTCCACTCAAGTCGAAACGAGGCCTGTTTGGTACCTCCCAGAATCCACCAAGGTAAAATGTCGTAGATACTTCAGGCCATCGGCTGTGCTGACAAACACAACCAGAGGCTCTGGAAAAGTTCAGTCAATTAGTTTTTCCCTTATCAGATGTGATCCAGAGTGCTGTTTTGTCACAGCCTGTTACTGTTTTTCCAGCTGGTTGATGGAGATCTCTAGATAGGCAAACGACACATGCAAATGTTGCGCACAGTGTAGCACGGCAGCAGCGCTTTCGCCAAACAGGGAAATACAGTAAGTATCATGTCAAAACCGCCGGTGGAATTCGGCCCCGTTGCAGCTGACGTCGGCATATCAGAACATTTCCAGCACCCCTCAGGCAGAGACAGGAGGATGTGCTGCCTCCTGCCACAGCCTCCGTCCAGACACGGGCCTCTGTGTGGAAGAATGTGTCAGCTGCCTGTCACTGTTTGTCAGTCTGACAGGCGGTGAGCTGTGGTGTTTGTGGACAGGCTCTTCGTCCCTGTCCCCCTCTTTCTCTCGCCCTGCTCTGAGAAAGAAGCGGCGGTCAGACAGAACAGGGCTTGACTTTCCAGACCACTGTGCCGTGTAAACAGTACATAAACCCCCAGATATTCGCACAATTAGCTTAGGTGGCCCACATTCCTGACCTCCGCTTGCGTGTGTGTATTTAGGGCAAAGGTCAACGCTCACGGCTCCGGCTTGGATGATTCTCGCTGCTCCACACTTGCAACACACTTTCACTGACTTTTATTGCTGGTGCCGCAAGAGGGGAGAGTGAGAAGAGGAGCACATCTGAGGAGGTGATGGAGGCAACAGAGGGCGGCGTCTTGTTTTATAACAAGGGTTGTCAGCAAAGTATTCAACAGCATGTTGCCTGAAAGGGTTATCAGTTTAATTTTGGCCCAAATATTCTGAATATCCAGCATATTTAATGCAGATCAGTGTCTGTTTTACAGTGCAAATCAACAGCCTCAACCGTGTCTCCTTTTCTAAATTCCTATTAAAGTCCATTCAAGAAAGTCCTAATCTTATTTGGGATGATTCAGTCTGTTTTGATCCAAGATGGATAATCTTCTCAAGCACCATCTGCAGTGGATTATTAAAGATGTTTCAAGATATCCAGTTTGTACTAACAAGCACAAGAAAAGTGGGTTGCATGGCTGTCACACGTATCGGAAACATCTGGAAAGAGAAAACCAGATTCAGAATCAGACCAGTTTTAAAGATGCGTTTTTAATATTTTTGTCTTCATGATAGATCAAATGCTGCTGTGTGTGTGTGTGTGTGTGTGTGTGTGTGTGTGTGTGTGTGTGTGTGTGTGTGTGTGCTTTATTTAGCTTGTTTTAACAAACAGGTGAAACGTAACAAGTGTGATCTTCTCTCCCATTGTTGTTTTTAGTCTCCTACCAGAGAGACCAGAGACCAAGTTAAACTCTTACTTCCTCAAATGCAGTGAAAAATTCTTCCGACCTGTTTTTAATATAAACTTTTTTCAACAGTTTTCCACGATGTGTCATTTTCTTGATTCAGCTGCAGTGATGCTAGAAAAGTCAGTGATTCCTCTAGGATGTTTTTCAGCAGCGGGGGCAGGCTCTCCGGGGAGCCGTGGCGGCATAAAAAAATTACACCTGACTGCAGATTTTATTTTTACAACCTATTTATTGAACGGCCAGTTGAAAATTGCTTTTTAAAGGCTGAATGTGTGTGTGTGTTCGTTCGCAACCGACACATCACTACTGGCTAGCGTCATCTTCATCAGCTGTCTTTCTCTTCTTAGAGAAATATTTGAACAAGCTCATCTGAAAATGCAGTCAGCAGTTACATCATGGCGTGCAGATGTTAGCTTAATGCTATCAATTAGTTTACTCACCTTAGCGACACTGAGTTAGCACCGGGCCCAATTAACTTAAGCTACCGATATGTTACGTAACGTTAGCTGCCCATCAATATTTTGCGAATGCCTATTTAACTTGTAAAATCTATTATGAGTTATCTTAAGCTAATAAGTCTACCTTTTCTCCGGTAAGTCGCTGCCCTATTTTCCAAGACGACACTCCTCTGACTGTCTGACCTGGTGCCTGGGTGCTTGACGTAATGTCACTTTCAAGGCCGCGCTCTCGCGAGTAATTAACGTCAGACTCTGCTGTGAAGGTGGAGACATGCGGCGGTGGTGTATTTGCGACCGTAAAAAGAAAAAAAAAAAGAAATTTGAAGGAACAGCGGCTAGCATTTAGGAATGGCGGCCCGTCACTTCTAAATGAATGTAGAGGAAACACTGAAAGTGCTCAAAGATTGGACAAACTGGGAACACGTGAAATGGTCTCACTTTAACTATTCGTAGTCAAAGATAATCACTTGTTGGGTGGTTTTATTCTCTGTGCCATAGCAATGAATGAATGAATGACTTTTCCTTAGACTGACTGTTATTTCCTCATTAACACATGACATACACATCCCAGACATGGCACGCCGATGGTTAATCCCCCTCCCTTCGCCAGCTGACTGATAGACATAATACCCCATATGTCCAAATGATTAGTTGAAGCTGCAGCAGCCCCTTGTGTCTTATTGGGTTAGCCTGCTGGTCGGTGGAAGGGGACGCGGGATGAGCCCTTTGTGTGAGTAATTGGAGGGATAAAAACAGCACATACCAGACACAGAGGCTATTGATGAAACGGGGACAGCCCTGACGAGGAACAGTTCTCTTCTTTTGTTCCAAGGCCAAAGCTAGCGAACCGTCCGCTCATTGTGTCGCTTGGTGTCCTCGCGGGGCAAGAGCTGCCACAGAGCGTGAGTTTGCACTGCCTGAAATAGGCCGTGCCAGTTTGTCAGCCCTGTCTCAGTATGAGCTCCGCTGCCTTTCATATCCATCTTCAGACGTGTCTCTGGCATGCAGATGTCAAGAGGATTTTTAAAAGCACTTCTGGAAGGCGACAGAAACTGAAATTTGGATCACATGCGTTTGCATTAGCTGTGCTGATGCCAAAACAAATACTAGTGCCAAATACATTTAAATGAATAAAAGGAAGATTCGTGTTATTCAAGATTTTGTTGCTCCTCGGAGTCAGCTAGTGTTAGCCGTTTTGATGCTGTTTGCAGATGGAAACAAAACAAAATTTGCTTGGTCAAATGAAGGAAATGTCATTTAAACTTCAGTTCAACTAAGTTACATTAAGACATCCAGGTTTTTTATTCCAAGTCCTAGTGGTATTTTTATTTCAGTGTCAAACTATGGAAAAGTTTAGGTGTTTTCAAAGGTACCACTCCTTCAATTTGTGAGCTCATAGAATTGACCTGAGAAACCAGATGATTGTGTCTGTAAATGAAGTATTCTGTTGACTTCAGATGGCATTTTTCATTGCTTTGAGGAACATTAATAAAATTCCTTTAACCTCATTTGTGTTGGCAGGCCTGGGATGAAGTCATTTTTAGGGCAAGGCCACTTTGGCCTTTGATAAATACAAATTTGTTGGGGCGTCATGGCCAAAACCAATGGTGAAATAGCAACAAGTAATCACTACATTGTTATGAAGATGAATCAACCATCAGGAGTCATTGTATTGAAAAACAGCCCAGAGTTTATTAAAACTGTCACCTGAATGTTTGACTTTTCCACAAAATACTGTCTCATTTATTTTTTTTAATGTTTTAAAAGTCATTTTAATTGTTATTGTTATATTTTAATGATCAAATTAAGTCTGTAAATGTATAAAAGGGTGATCAAGATTGATCTGAACAACACCCAAACAACTGTTAGCGTTTGAGTCTGAGATCATAAGAGCGTCACAAAAATGACTAAAAATGGTTTTTACACATTAAAGATGAGAAACACTGAGGTCACATTTAAAACCTGACAATTATTGGGATTTGACAAAGCGTTTCTGTTTTTGTCGGCACAGCTTTTCTAGCCTTTTCTAGCGCTGCTGGCCCTGAAATCTGTGTATGCCGATGAGCATTGCAAATGGAGTCAGTGTGGGTCAGACAGAAGCAGCTTCACATGGCGTGCTCTTATGGTTTTGGGGTTATGGTTCAGCTATTTCCTGTTTTATGCTGTAGGTTCACTTTCTACATGGGTCATATTTTGTTTTACTTCCTTTCTTTGTGTCACCTAATAGTTAATTAGCCTTCTGTTGGTTTAGTCGCAGCGTTTTTCCTCTTTCATTCGTCAGGTCGTCTGCATCTGTTCTTTCGTCCTGCGTTTGGTGCTTGTGTCCCTTATCTATATTACTGCCAGTGTTCCTCACGTCAATTTCAGACTCAGCCAGCCTCCAGTCTGCTAGCTTTCAGCCAGCTTCTGGTCTGCACATTGTCCTGCTAGCGACATCCAGCCCACTAGCCATCAGGTAGATTCCCAGCCTGCTAGCATCCAGCCTGCTAGCATCCAGACAGTTCCTGCGTTGGCAAGCTTTATGCTTGATTCCACCTCTGTTGATTACCTGGACCGGGACTCGGCTAGCTATCACGACAGTCCCCACAAGAATGCAAGTGTTGTGATGATGCTGAGGCTCCCTGTTGTCCGGATCTTTGTCATCCAGCTCCCTGTTCTCTTTTCTGCTAGAGCTAGACAGTCTCCAGACTGCTAGCCTCCAGCCAGTATACCAGTTGGCTGACAGAACTAGCCAGTTCCCTGGCTGATCCTGCCCTGGAGCCACCCGCTGGGAAGCCCTCTAGAAGGAGGTGTGGCTCCTGCTAATGTCATGCCTCTCAGTTCCCCACTTCCTCGTCCTCACTGCCGCCAAGCTCAAGCCGTCCGGATGCCTCTATCTTATGAATCTGTTTGGCGAGGAGTTTACCGCTTTATTGCCCATGAGTTCATCAAACCAAGTGTGCAGAAATAGATGCTGCTTATAAAGATCTTGCAAGGGATTGTTTGCATAACTTTTGTCAGGGGAGGAGTTGGACTGAAGCAGTTTGCTTAGACTTTGACCTTGTGATTTTTTATGATGGGCTGAGAAAGATTTATTAAGGCTGTGAAGATGAACGTTGAGGGTTTCCCATAGGGTAGAATATGAGACATCTGGTTTAATATTTATCCCAAAGAATTTAGCAATTTCTGTGGAAATTATAGACACAAATTAGAATTGGAGAGAAGAAGAGCGCTGATAATTGGCAGAGTGTTTCTGAGGAAATGACAGCCCACGCGGGAAAAGAGAGTAACCAGAGATGACAGTGTTCTCGTACTTCAGATTGCCAAGAAGCCTCTCATCCAGAAAAGAATAATGAATTTGTGTGATGAACGATTAGAACAAAGAATGCTGTCTGTCTCATGGGTGTAGAAAGTGCCATGGATGGATGCCATATGTCGTGAAGAGGCAGCAGCCTGCGGCCTCTTCACGGTGCTTTCATGCGCTCTATTTGACCTTTAGAGCGCTCTGATATTAGAGGTTGTCTCTTTGTAACACTTAGCAAACTGGTGTCAATGGTGGTTCGGAGTTCAATTTTAATCTCATTAATGTCCATCTGCATGCCATGAATGGCCTCAAGGATGCTGGTCTCAGGCTCCCTGGTTGGGCTGTTCCAGTCCTGGGCTCCAGACAGAACAGAGCTCGGTAAAGCAGGCTGTCAGCTTTCCCTGACACTCCTCTCCCACATTTGGGCATTTCTTGCATCGCGTTTAGACACCAAAGCCACACTAAATCTGTTCAACTGTTTAACAATTAAGATGAAATAAAATGACTCCGTGAAATATTGATATTGTGGAATTCACAGAAAAACAAAAGCTGTCAGCGGGAACCGATGGAGGACATGTGGCGTGCTCATGGCGTCCCTCATGGATCGCAGCTTTAAATTCTGACACACAGACAACCAGAATTGAAGCACTTTATTTTAAGATGCATATTTTTAAAAGCTCTGTTATGTGTTTTATTTATTTTTTATATAGCCCTTATTTCACTTCGAAATGAGAAATGAGAAAAGAACATGTATTTATTATTAGAGCACTTGTTATTTATAATACCTCCAGTTCAATGTGGAAACTGACAATAAATATAATTGAATTCATTGAGGTAAAGTACATAATGTAGGAACCAAGTGCTTCTAGAGGAGCTGATGAACACTGTTAGGTGCAGGATTCACCAATCAGATAATCAGCAGACTAATCAGTGATCAAAATAACTGAGTTGCAGTCCTAAAGTGAACCACGGCTCCATCACAGCAGAAAGCATCCAGTTTTTCCTCCCTGCTGGGACCTACTGTGGATAAACCAGCATCAATCTGTGCCCTCGCTGTCAGCATGTTGGGTAGACATTTGTAATCTTTAACAGTCACTACAGTACAGAATGATGAATGTGATTATTTTTGTCCATAATCTGCTTTATCCTTTGTAGAAAGTTGGCACACATATTCAAATAACCTTTCAGGCCGTGCACTGAATACGCTGACCTTAAGAAAACTGACTTACGTAATTTCATAAATGTTACAGTGTGGTGTTGCAGATAAACGCGCTAATGCGTTTACACTTCAGCAGCCTGATTTCCCAACAGCATGATCAAAGAGGAGGGGGCAGGTGCGAGGTGTGTTCGAGGAATCAAGGGAATACTTTTATGTGATGATCTCTGTGAGAGAGAGTCTGTTCATAACGCCGTGTGATTGTGCTGCCAGGCAGGCTTTTGTACGGAGGCACTTATATGTGCATAGGCAGGTCATTATGTCATGTCTGCCTTTAAAATAGTGAAAATTTGGAGAGGCCCAGATCAGGTTTGTCATCCTGATTCTTGTGTGAATCAGTAAATATCAAGGATTTCTCAATACAGAGTCCTAATTTGAAGTTTATGTTTAATCTACCGTCATTAAAAGTAAAGTTTAGATTTGATTTGTGTTATAGATGAAGTGTTCTGCATTAAAAAATGTAGACTGCATTTACTGGTGTCCTGTAGTTGGCAGCAATGTGGATAAAATCTGTATTACAGTTTGCATCACTTTATATTGTAACGGTGCAACACAGCATGCTGTACTATAGTAGCTTTTTTATCCTCAAAAATTTTTCCGCTGTTATTTTTTTAGTCGGATGGTCGAGATACAGGCAGGAAATATGAGTTTGGAGGGAGTGGTATGGCATGCCTGAACCAAACCGGGTACATTGAAATTATATGGTGCATATCTTAACCACAAGGTCACCGATATGTCCCTGATAGAGAACATTTGTATAAAAAATAAATTGAAATTGAAAGTGAAATAACCTAATGGAATGTCTGTTTTTGGTTAATCCAGTGTGTTAGATACCTGACAAATCAATTGAATTCACCACATTGATGTAAAAATCCTGTAAATCCAATATTACCGTAAAACAGTCTGACATGCAACATCACCTGTAACAGCCTACTGTGACCAGAGATATGAGAGAGCTACCACTGTAGAGATGATAAACTAAATCTGTACAGTTATTTCCCAAATCATAGTGTCCTGTAACATTTTGTAAGATACAGTGTCTGTGGTAGGGGTCAACCGGTGATATTGACTATAATTATTAGTAATCAAGGAGACAGATAACCTGTATTTGGAACTGATACACATTTGCAGTAGAACTTCAAAATATTACTTCTGTAAAAGAACAAAATATCCTTAAAGTACCAAATGTAAAAGTGGAGAATGGCCAATTGCAGAATAATACATATATATTATATCATTAATCCTGCAGTTGGTTAAGGTGGGTCTTGTTTTACTTACTTTATATACCGCTAATACATCATGATTAAGTACCTGATTTATATCTTATATTATTAATATGCATCTGTAAAGTAACAAATAAATAAAGTTATCAAATAAATATGGTGCAGTATAAAGTACTGTGCAGAATTTAGCGGAGTGGAAGCACAAAATAGCAGAAATAATTGAAATAAGGGATAAAGAAGGCAAATTTTATCCCCATTTATTTAAACAGGGGGATCTCACCTTGAAGGTATTCATAGCATTCATACTCAAGTGGGTGTGAATGGTCGGACACAGACCCCCCAATCTGACGTCCGGAAGGTGGGGAGTGGGTTTCCAAAGCAGTTCAACCATCTGGAAAGCACTTCTGATAGTCGGGCCCCTTCAGGATC
The DNA here is from genome assembly GCA_037975065.1 of Chaetodon trifasciatus. Lineage (NCBI taxonomy): Eukaryota > Metazoa > Chordata > Actinopteri > Chaetodontiformes > Chaetodontidae > Chaetodon > Chaetodon trifasciatus. The sequence goes on along the minus strand of JBBMOE010000002.1, from coordinate 450,868 downwards.
CTAGTATTGTTTGTGCAGGCGCACCGTCATGACTCACTGGGACACTTGAATAGAACAGAGCTATCGCTAATGCCAACCATTAATTAATTATCAAACTATTTGCAGAGTAAACGACTGATTGATTAAGTTGTTTAAACCAGAGAACAGTAAATCCCTGTCAGATAAAAACTGCAGTGAATAATAACAGAAGTTAAATGACGATATTAGCCAGTAAGTAACAGTGGTTTGTAAAAACTGTACTATATGACAGTGATGTGCCATAGAAATGCTGTTGTGAATGTATCTGCACATGTGTGCTAGAGGAGGGACCCCATGAGGACATGTAACACCCCCCCTCCCCCCTCCACTCTCTCTGTCTGCTGGGGCTGCCTCCGAACACATTGTTCACATTAGGTTTCTGACAGAAACAGGCTTTGAACGAGGGGGGTAGGAAGAGAGGGGGAAAGAAAGAGAGGGAGCAGATTGGATTGGATTAAGAGGGAGAGGACAGAGGTAGAGAGGCAGGACTTTATGAGAGGTGTGGGAACAGAGGAAAGAGAAGGATGAGGCAGGGGAGGGAGAGGGGGACAGCAAGAGAGAGGTGAAAGACAGAGGACTGTAGATAGAGAGTGAGAAGGAGGACAGAGAGGGAAGGAAGGAGGGAGGAGAGGAAGTGAGGAATGAGAGAGAAAATCGAGTGAGAAGGGAGTAGTGGGCCAAACCACAGGGGAATTTCTGGGCAGTTTTGGGGGAAAAATACAGAGGCTGGGGTCTGACTGCCTGACTCTCTGCTCTGTAAGCTATTATTTCGTTATTTTGGCCATTCCATAAGATGATTACTTGTGTGTGTGTGTGTGTGTGTGTGTGTGGTGAGAAATGAGAGAGGAAGGCGGTCTGAAGGCGGCCAGTTTTATGGGTAGATTCGCGCCACAACTGATGCCACAATCAAATCAAATATGTGTTGAGTCAGACTCTTCTGCCTTTTGCGCTCCTCCTCGACATATTAACATTTTTTGTGCTCTGTCCAGCGAGGAATGAACTGTCCCTCACGGGATGATGGTTAGCATCTCTGGGGAATCTTCCTCACACATTAATGTAGATGAATACACACAGGCAAAAATGTGTGAGCACACGCATGCACACACACACACACACACACACTCACATGCGCAATGAGCTGGTAGTCCTCTGTGTGCAGACCTAATTAGCAGAAGTGGAGCTGAGTGACAAGCCTGACAGAACTAATGAGTTCATTTAACACCACCGAAGGCAGGATAGACAGATAGACATGCCGTGCAAGCAGAAAGCACTGAATCTGTCAGTAATGATGGAAAGAAGCATTTTATCTGAAAGAGACAGACTGTGAGGAGTTATTAGTTCTGGCAGGATGAACGGGAAATCTGTAACATGGAACTCAATGGAAAGCCTTGGTGCTGCTGTGAACATCCACTGAAGATCTGCTGCTGTGTCATATATTCCCGTAATTGCTGTGTAGGGTTGGATGATATGGCCAAATTCTAAAGTCTCCATTCACAATTTTTCTTTTAAAATGTTGTTCTTATGCATATTGAAATAACATCTATTATCACAGCTGTAGACTGTCAGTATCAAATGCTTCAGTTAAGTTGCAGAGCACAGACTTCTAGTTTGATAATCCCTTTCAGTTTGAGCAGTAATTCATCTGTTATGTTGGTCTATCAGCATTATAGCACAGTTAGACATGGTACATGCATGTCCTAGTTTACATACCGTCCTGACTTTACAGCGAATGTAGCTAGCAGTCATCTACTTCATATACTGGGTAACAATTCTTGTACAACTTCAAAGAACGCAATATTTAGTCACACTGGCAGCGTGGCCCTCGGGGTGGCAGTTTTGGTTGGTTGGTCCAATCTGAAATAACTATTGGATGGAGTACTTTTGAAATCTTACGCACACATTCATGACCCCATTTGTGATCCTTTGATTTTTTCCTTTAGCACCACAATGCCATTGACATTTTTGGCTTTTTGTGACAAATGTTGAATGGGATGCCATAAAATGTAAAGGTAACAGTGTAGCCGGTAGAAACAGCACAATGGATAACGGTAGCCGTTGCATTTGTAGCATCTCATCTGAGAAGAGGCTACAACCCAGGATGATGGATTTAATTTCTTTAGCTACATCAAAGACCGCAACTGCTTCCAGCCCTTTCATTTCGACCCAACAAAAAAGAGAAAGGAAAATGAATAGAAGCAGATGTACAATGGTCCACGCTGCCAATACATTACACAACAGAGCATTCATAAGCTTCACTGCAGCACACAGCCAAGATTCAAGAAGTCGTGAAGTTCTCCGACAGCAAAATCTGAAAGATATAATAAGAACCTGATACAACATACAAAACGAACCATAACCAGAGAAATGGATGGGATTTGTTTTAATATTTAACATTCAAATTACTGCTTCACTCCATTGTCATCTCTTGCTCGCAGTCTTTGCTAAAGATCCTTTTTAAGTATGAGATGTGCGTAGAGGTTTTAGCTTGGGGTTTTCCAGCCCATTGGGAATTTGCTTCTGGCTTATTCAGGCACAGACCACTAAATATCTACTTAACTTTGTTAACTACTCTGCTTGTCATCAACCAATCAGACTCAAGAAAAGCTGTAAAGTGACCTGTTTGATGTCAGATCATGTGACAATGGAATGCACAAACCATTAGATGTTCGACTCCAGTTAAGTAGGGTTTTGATTTCCACGGGGTTATACACATTATACAGTAATAGTTGATAGGTTTTCAGTAAACATGACTCCTACTATTTTCCCATTACTGGAAAAATTTGGTTTACCCTAAGAATACGATTAGCAACACCTAAAATATGGTGCCACAGTGTTACTGCCCGCTTCTGTAACTGATATTGGAGGGGCATCATCAGCTGGACGTCGTGGTAGCTAACCAACCGAATCTTCAAATCCAGTGACAAGACTGTCACTTAGGAATTCTGAAAATGAAAATATATGTGCAGACCAGCACATGAGGTTTGTCATTGCTTACTCATAGTGATGATAACCTGCTGATAAGTCAGTGCCTGCACTCACACCTTTACAGAGAACAAACATCATTGTGAAACTGCCAGTGCTGGGAAATGAATTGTTCCCATATCCTCTTTTTTTCCATCCTGGTGATTAACAGGCTGAAATTAAGGAAGCCAAGGGTGTATTAGGATTGACATTAAGGAGAAGGCTGCAAAGAGTGTGGGTGATATATCATGTACTGTATGTGTTGTCTTATGGATGTAACTCAAAATTTCCAGACATGATTTTCAAAGCAGAGTGAGAATTTTTGATATTTATATACTAAATTAGTGTGTCCTTACCGCATGGGGACTTTATGTACCAGTCAAAATTGTTTTTGACTTTTATACAGGGATGTGTAGACCATATTGGATTTCATATATAGCACTACCCACCATTGTCTTATTTGCACATAGCAGGCTATGTGGAGAGTTCATTTTACTGCCATGAGGTCCCTCAGGGCTCCACTCTGGGTCCTTAACTTTTTCTCTGTACGCTAGATTTTTGCTGGATCATCACATTCTCCGACAGTTTCCCCATTATATCGATGACACTGAACGTCTGTCTCAACTTCTAAACTCAGGTTAAGGCATGCCTGAATGTCTTCCTAACATCTCCAGTTGGATTTATTCCCATTGTGTTAAAGTCTCAACAAGAATCTGACGCTATTTCCCTGGAAAATTTCACCCTCTAAAATAGTTATTACTGAAAGGACCACTTGAATGCTGATAACCACAGCACAGCAATACTCAGTGAGCTGTTCATCCAGAATTTGAAGATATAAACATGCACAACCACAAAGATCCCTGGGTCTGCGGATGGAAAATATCTCAGTTGAACATCTCTCCTCTAAATCTGATTATAAGGCTGAAAGTCGGGCTTTGCAGTAGAGGCATCCTCTTCCATATGACCCTCAGACATAAACATGGGCAGTCAGGAATGCTCTCACACTCACTTACTCCAAACCACTTACGTTTGCAGAAATGATCCCAGACCTTGTTGGTGTGGGTGGTGAGGTTAGGAGGGCCAGTGAAGTGAGGCTCCATTTCTTGGCTTGTTGCCTCAGCATTACTACCAGCCCTGCCCTTCACTCTGAGTCATACTGTACATAGTATAATGTATACACAAGCATGCAGGGACTGTGCAGCCGTGTCTGCATCTGTTGCTCAGTCATAAACTCTATGTATTGTGTCTCTCGCTGAGCTCATTTTAGAGTCATACACAAGCCCATTGCTGAACACTTTATCTAATATTTCTCTAGCTCTCATATATATGCGCACACGCTTTCACAAAACGAATATCTCAGGCTGCATTCAAGAATGACCTCATCTCTTAAGAGTCTTGTCTCAGGTTTCATACCGAGTAGACCGACCCAATAGTCCAGCACACACACATACGTACCCAGACAATCTCTCATTTCTCATATTCACACTCACACATATTTTGCACACCAGTAGAATAAGAGAACATGCGTTGGATGAAACACTGAGGGCATAAAATGGAAGATGAAATAGTTCAAGAACAAGTGAAGGCACCGTGTGCCAGTGGGGGCGGGAGGAGTACAAGGCCGCAGGACCAAATTTGGAAAGTGAATCCATCACATCGGAGCAAAAGCCATTCTTTTACAAACAGCCGTTCTGCCAAGCTCACGGCTGTACGGCCAAGTAAACTTTTGTTTTTCAAAGATAATTTCGCACAGGGGACCACAATGTCCTTTTAAGACATGCTGGAAGGTAGCATGAACTGTTAATGTTCCAGGTTCTTGGCCAGAATATGATCAGTGTCCCTTCCATTAGAAAAACTGGCCACATGAATAATAAGGCATGATTAACCTATAGGACAAACTTTTAAACCTTGGACAAACACAGGATAAAATCCATTTTCCATCCCACATGAATTTACAAGCTGATTGTTGAAAGAATCAAACCACAGCTTTCTCCAACAATGTTTAAACAGTGTAACCCTAACTGGACCCCAAAGTGTTTTTAAAAGCAGATTAAATACTGACTTCTCTCAGGAAACATACCAGAGTGTTTCCTTATGGCCAGGTTTATGGCACGCTGCACCATATATCCTGAGTGACTGGGTGTTATTGGGTGGAATCCCACAGATGGTCAAGCTATCAACACACTATTTGCTTGAGATCAGTAGATATTCAACAGCTGTCTTGCTTTTGCTCGGACTACGGTTTGCTCTACTCTAAACTACAGCAAACTGTTTATTCTATCATGATAAGAAGGAGGATCTGTGGATTGCACATATTAGCCACAGATTTGACTTTATTTGGCTAGTTAAGAGGAGGATTGTAGGTATGCAGGAATCATTTTTTGCCCTTGTTGTTTATATGTGCTAACAAGCAAGGGATGGATTATGGAGCACTCTAAAGAGTAAAGAGTGATGGAGCCATACGTGATTGAGATGTTAGTGCATATTAAAAACCTGCCACACTGTCACTTTGTCACTTGCTTTGCAAAACTTCAAATTAAGATTTATCGGGTTTAACATTTGGCTGGTGTCAGTTCGGAGCTGCAACTAGCAATTATTTTCATTAGCAATCAATCATTTGCTCTATAAATGTGGTCTATAAAACATGAAAAATGCCCATCATAATTTCCCAGTCTGATGTGGCGTCTTGTTCAAGCAACAGTCTAAACCACAAAGATGTTCAAATTACAATCATGTAGAACAAATAAAACCAACAAATCTCTACATTTTATAACCTGGAACCAGATGTTTGCCATTTTTCCTTGATTTTTCATTTAATCAATGCACAAAATTATTGTTAATTAGTTTTCTTTCAGTTGATTAATCCACCAGTCGACAAACTGATTAGCTGCAAGGCTTGAGTACTGTACAGATGAAGCCACTGTACGCTACCTGAAAGCCTCTGAAATAGCACTTAAACCATGGACACTGTAATAATGCATCAGCCGCTCAGTCACACCACCTTGTATTGGCCATGCATTGGTTGATATGTATCCTCTCATGTGTTCCTCCACAGTGAAGTACATCCGCGAGGTTTCTCCGCTTTTTAAGAAGCCATCCCTGGTGGCTGACCTGCCGTGGGATGGCATCCACCCTCAGTCGCCCAGCTACAGCGGCAGCGAGGACTCCGGGTCGCCCAAACACAGCAGCTCCTCTTCCTCCAAAGACAGAAAGGTCATAAGCCTGAAGATGTGCTTCATTAGCAGGAACCTCACTATGCCAGATCTGGAGAACAGGTATGATATGATCCTCCTCACTGTGTGTGTGTGTGTGTGTGTGTGTGTGTGTGTGTGTGTGTGTGTTGGCGAGAAATAGCAGAGCATGTGGGAGTTTAGGTGTGGTTGGGTGTGTGTGTTTTTTCCTGTGGTTAACTTCAGTTCATTAGATTGGAATGTTTGTTCTGTAAGAGATAATGACCATGACAGAAATGCTCTTTGTGTTTGCGGATATTAAATAGATGTGCGTCCCCAAAAGATCGAGGAAGAAATATGAAAAATAGCAAGTGAGATACATGAGTGACAAAATGGTGTAAGCGCATTGCGATTAAAGGACATTAGCTTTGAATGAAATCACCTTTGCGACATCAGGTGAGTCATATCAGATTGCCAAGTAATGGTGCAGTAACAGTCACAGTATTATAATGTGCGTCTGTCTGTCATATCTTTGCTGGATAGTTTTAACTTATGTTCCTCTTTGTCACTGCACTTTGTATTTTTTGTGCACTGTCACTATTTTCCAACATCTGCAGCTTGAACACAGACTATTTGCCTTTGCAGCTTTATGGGTTGTCTTAGGTTCGTTTAAAAACTTAGATGAAAGTACTGACTGTCAGTACTGGCTCATGATAAATTTGCAGGTGAATTTGAATGTGTATAAGTTTCTGTCATTGGTCAAGGACATAGAACAAGCTCCAAGGAGATTACATTAGACAACTGTGTCTTTAAGAGCAAGTTTCACGTATGTTTGCTGATACAGTTCTTGCTCTTTTGTCCCATTCAGACTGTTGGAGCTCCATTCCCCGGACGGCCAGCACACGGTGGTGCTGCGCTGTAAAGACGGCCCCACCGCCAACTCCTGGTTCACTGCCATCCACACCAACATTGCTGCCCTGCTGCCACAGACCCTGGCTCACATCAACGCTTACCTGGGGGCCTCGTCCTCGGCTTCCACACACCCCCACCTCAAACACATCGGCTGGTTGGCTGAACAGGTATTTTCAGCTTTGTTCGGTTGAACAGCTGCATGGTCTCTGAGGTAGTCCTTTTCAGTTGCTTTTTGTTAATTGATGTTGCTAAACTTTAAATATTAGATTCTTTGCAGCATCACAGAACAGGATGGTGATGAAAATACCACAAATGGAGAATCTTAAAAAGGTCACATGAGTGATATTACAGCAGATAAGTACTTAAAGAGACTGTAAGGTTGTTTGTTCAAAGAAGAAAAACAAAAAAGCAAGAATGGTAAATGGACACTTTTCTAGTCTGAAGACCACTCAAAGCACTTTTACAACTCAAGTCTGCATTCACCCGTTCGCACACACATTCATATGGTAGCTAAGCCTCCTGCTCATTATGAGTGTTATCCACTCACACACCGATGGCACAGCATCGGGGGCGGTTTTGGGGTTCAGTATCTCTCCCAAGGATACTTCAGCATGTGGACTGCCAAGGCCAGGAATCGAACCACCAACCCTCTGATAGGTGGACAACCGCTCTACCTCCTGAGCCACAGCCTAAAGAGTTCAGTGTATCTGTATAAACTTAATCTTTGACTATACAGTGCAGTAAGTCTTGCACAGGCTTGACTTAGCACAGTGAAAGCAGGGCGAGCAGCTGAAACAGGCCTGTTAAAAGTAAAGAAACAAGCCTTCCAGCAGCTGCAGAGCTGCCTCTTGTACCATATCTTGTTAGTGGGAAAGCTCCAGTAACTGGTTTCATTTTGGATCTGGTTACAGGTTGGTAAAATATGCGGATTTGCTTAACGCCAAGGCTCACAAATCTCTTCTCAAATCTCTTATCTCTCCTAGTTATTTTTATGCCTCTGTGCCGGCAACATCAGAGTGTAGCATCGTACTGAATGTCATTTTTTTTTTTTACATTCAAAAGTTTCTGCTCAGGTTTTCAAAGGAGGCTTTGAATGTCATCATCTTTTATGTCATCACCCACAAAAAAAAAAAACCTCAAGCAAAGTCCTCAGTTTGAATGAAGTCATTCATCTGATTGAATGAACTCTTCTTTCTTTATTAATGTAACTCATCAGTTCATGAGCATGAATACATATAGATATACTTGTAAGTATTTAGAGCTGATACAGCTGCCTTTCTCTGTCTGTAGTCACCACTCAGTACTATTAATTAATGTCCCACCCAAAGAGCTATCTGATTGGTTACACATCACAAGCAGTAGTCTTTCCACACTGAAGACTATTGTGCCAGAGAACCCATGTGCAGACTGGAGCTGTGTTAGGTAAAGGCAAGGAAGGTAAGGCGGCAGACATTGCTGAAGTTGCAAAAACACCACAGTCTTTTGATCTGTCACATGTTTCTGTGCACATTGACTGCATATTGACTGCTCTGTTTCATTCTGACATTGATTGCTTGACTTCGGGTTAAATGAATATACAGTTGAAACGTGTGTTGCTCTCAAAAGGAAATGGCATCAGTGGTTTTTCAGCTTAGGTTGTTGTTTCATTACACCTACGTCATTGCCTGCAACCAGAAGTCAAACAGACACTGGCATTTCTGCTCTAACGTAATACCCACAGCAGCACACAGGAAGAGTGTGTTTTCTTGAATTAGCTTTAGTCCTAAATTTAAACATTTCAGTAGTAGCCCTGGTTCACCTTTCACATTCACACCCAGGAACAAGACTAATGTCTTTCACCCTGATGAAATGTTCATTCAGGGTCATGTTGAATGTATGGATGTTTGCCTCTGTCTTGACCGGGCTCAAACATGAAACGCCACTTAAAGTTTCCGTTGCATTGCACTACTTCCTGTACAGCCCACCTACACACCACAGTTGCTTCACTCATTGAGTCATGACTCAGACAAACACACACTGCTCTATTTTAACCTCAGTGTCATCTAAATTCAGGTCAGACTGTCAGGATGAGCTACTTAACTCACCTACAGCTTTACACTGTCAAACTGCACCACTGTAACTGACCCCATACCTTTTAGTAGATGCAGTCTGTCTGTTTGGTAGTGTCTTGAAGTCATCAGTGAACAATTTAACTGCTTTATCTGCTTCGTTTTTTGGTAACACACACAGATAAATGTGCGGAGAAGCACAACACATGCAGGTGCTTCCACACAGGTGAACTGCATGGAGAAATGAGCAGTTGACATCCAGTCATGCTCATATAAACATGCTGAGCAGGCCCAGCTGATTCTGATTGTGTATTCGGAAAGCATCAAGAGATTTTGATAGAGGATTCATTGCTGGCGCACAGATGGCAGGAGCGAAAGACTGCTCAGCTGTCTTGTGTTACAATAGGAACAGCCAACAGCACACATTTGATGTGTGAGAAAAATCAGAAGAGCAACTTTTGGTAACACAGGCCGTGATCAGACTGTTGGCAAGAACAGTCCTTCAACATTTACATAGAGAGGGATATTGTAGTAGGATTGCAGTTCAGAGGCTCCTCATTACAAAGATGAATGCACATTGGAGAGATCCAGGATGACAGTGCTCCCATCCACAGGGCACGACGGGTCACTGAATGGTTTGATGAGCATGAAAATGATGAGTAGCTTATGCTATGGCGTTCAAAAAAACAGATCTGAACCCAGCTGAATTAATCGTAGAGTTGAAAATTAGGAGGAAATGCGACATAAAAAACAATTCAGAGATTTTCTGTTGTTTCAACTTTCACCTGTTGGTCCTGACGTCTCCTCCTGACCTGCTCCTTTAGGTCCAGCTAGAAGGTGGGCGGCAGCAGTACAAGCCAGTGGTCATGGCACTGACAGAGAAGGACATCCTGCTGTTTGAGTCAGTGCCCTGGAGCCGAGAGTCCTGGTCCATACCTCTGCTCACACACCCACTGCTAGCTACAAGGTAAACACAGCAAACAGGAGGGTGACTCCACTAAAGCCTCACGCTGCCACAATGTCCAGATCATCCGAGGTTCAGACCATCAGGAAAGACTTCACATGGAGCTATGGGACAAAGGAGAATCACACATTACTCCTTTACAGACTTTACCTTTTGTTCAGAACAGCTCAGAGCATTGTTAAATGGGTTTATCATTTCTTGTTTTATTGTATAGATTTCTGTTAAAATGCATTTGGATGGGACATTTTTGCAAGTCTGCTGTTGATTCTCTGAAAGGTGTCAGTGAATATTCAACAGCTGACTGTCAAAAGGAGCTGTTTCAGCAGGCAGTCAGGACATTACTTTCCATCTACTGTCAACGCATGTTCAACAAAGTGTAATTTATGGGAAGTCCCTGGAAGTTTACAGTCACTCACATTAAAAATGAAAGTAAAAACTTTTTGCTGGCTGCGGCACACTTAATAGGAAGAGAGGAGTTTCACTGTGCAGATGTGGCTTATGTGATCATTCTTTTCGGGAAATGTCAGAGAACCCCGACCAATGAAAATAACACAAAAGAACAAACACTTATGTGAACACTGAGTTCACCCTACTGTGGAAATGACACCAAATAACTAGAACAGCCGACATTGAGGGTCAGACTTCAAAGAGCGGGAACCCTCACCAACGTTGATAAGCTGTTTAAAAGGAGCTGAGCAATAACAGTCCAGAGTCTCATCACATGTAGATCATCTACACAAGTTGTTAATTGTGTCTGTGTGTTTGTGCGCCTCTCCCTGCAGACTGGTTCATTCTGGAAACGCCCGGGGTTCACCCGCCCAGGGTGCAGATCTGGTGTTTGCCACTCGGACGGGCACGGGGCGGGGCATCGAGTCCCACGTCTTCCGAGTGGAGACCCACTGGGATCTGTCCTCGTGGACGCGGGCCCTCGTGCAGGGGGCACACGCTGCTGCTGAGCTCATCAAAGAAGTGTCCATTGGTGAGTAGTGTGTGTGCAATTAGTCTCTGGAAAGAGTTCAGTCAACACCGAAACTCCCCGTTTATCCCCACTTTTACTTAAACCAATACTTTATTTAATATCTGTACATCAGGTGAAAGGTGTTGCTTTCTCTGATGAACCTGCAGAAAATGTTTGCTGCCCCCAAGTGGCTAAAAAAATTCAGACCTGAGCCAAAAAAAGGAAATTCATGTAACTAATGTATAAAGTGAGAATTAGAATTATTGTTATTGAGTTAAATCTGATCATTCTCCTTGATTTTTTTTATAGATTTAAGGGCACCCAAGGAAACACTTAGCATGCTGAAACCCCTCTGGAGGGTAGTGGGGTTTCACTCCAGAGGCTAGATTACCATTATGTAGTACAATACAACACCACAGACTACAACCGCAGAGTTTATTGAGAACTTTTGGCTTGTGTGGCTCTTGTGCACATGCTTGCATGAGTGTATGTGAACGCACAGGTTGATAGCAATGTGGTCGAGTGAGTCTGCAGACCTTTAAACAGAGGATGTGGGTTCACCTTTGTGCATAAAGTCTTCATACTAACAAGTGAATGTTAAGTGGGAATGAGTAATAAAACATGTGTTTGCAAACTAAACACCATATAAAGCTTGCACATGAGGTTTTTTCCAGGGCAGCACAGACGAAATATTTCAATGCATGAAGGCCTGTATACCTAAAAATACTTCGACTGTGACAGGAAGCTCCTGACAGCAACTGGCTCGCGAGCACTGTGCAGCAGTTCAGAAAGAGCAGCTCTGTGGAGGAAAAGCAGAAGTGGGAGCCAGCAGAGGGGAATGCGTTCTCTCGGCAGAACAATAGTTGGCTGGCGGAACAGCACTGGAAAGCCTCAGCTTTTTTTTTTTTCCCCTTCTTTTTCTTTGCTGTGCTGCCGCTACACAAACACACAGTTGTGCTTGAACATTCAAGCCTGTCAAGTTACAGTGAAACACATGGAAAGGCTTTCGGATGAAATGACCTCACAGTTAAAGCTGCTATAGGCTGAGTTTTTTTTGTGTAAGACAGGCTTGTCTTTGGGCTGCAGCAGAGAGGGACGTCCCATCCAGTTCAATGCAGACGCTGCAGATGAATCTTTTCAGAGTTATTACTCAGGAGAGATTGTTCAGCGTGACTGCTGGGAGTTAACAACATCCGACCTGTCAGACGTGCTGTCACACCTGCTGCTCTCACCCTGTTCCAGGTTGCACCTTGAACAGACAGGATGTTCGCCTGATGCTGCACTATGAGAAGGGCTTCACTGTGACGAGGGAGCCGGCAGATCCAGCCGGGGGCGCCGTGCTGTACAGATACCCCTATGAGAAGCTCAAAATGTCCGCCGACGACGGAATACGCAACCTTTACCTTGACTTTGGGGGTCCAGAGGGAGAAATGGTAAGTTAAGGCTGCTGTTGGAGAGAAGGCATGTGACACAAAGTCATTTTTTGATTCATTGTTTTGTCAAAAAAGTAGTGAACATTACAAGTCCTTTGAGCCTCAGGTGATGTCGTCTAATTATCGCAAAGCAGCAAGCAGTAAACCATCCCAATGGAGGAGCTTGAAGCAGAAAATGTCTGATAAGTGGCTGACATTATTAACTGAACATCATAATATCTGCTTTCTTTTTAGAGGGAATTAACTAATAGTGAGTAAGCCTAACTGAGAGGGCATGTCAGAGTGACTATACAACAGCTTATCTCACTTATTAAGGTAAACATGATTTCCTAATCTCAGCTGAATCTCAAGAGCTTGCAGCTGCAGCTTTTGCCTGAAAGGAACCACGAACACTCAAGAACCACAGATTGACTCGGAAACCTTTTTGTGAAAACAAAAAGCCGACATCAGCTGAGCATTCAGGGCTCCAGCGTGACGAGCAGCTACTTATTCCTCTGACTCTGTACTAACACTGTGTCGTTGCTGTGACCTTAAAATTATGGAAGACAGTGTAAGATTTACCAATTTAGCCATAACGGTAGCATTTAGCGAAATGACACTTTTGCATTAGAGTCCGTTAATCAGTTAGTCAATCAGCAGAAAATGAATCAGAAACTGTTATTATCGTTAATTAATTTCAGTCCTTTCCTGAATATTCTTTAGTTACAGCTTTTTAAATCTGTGGGATTCTGACAAAACAAGCAATTTGAAGACAACACTTAAAGCACCAACAAACTGTGGTGGTGCTTTTCTGACGAGATTTTTAATTTTCCTTGGACAAAAATCTTTTTTCGACTTATTAGTTGCAGCCATACATCAGATTGTAGGATTCTAGCATCTTTTAAATTATTCTGATGTCTTAGGTTGAGCTTGTTCATTTTAGTGGAGGATGTTTTTTGTTTTTTAGGGCCTCTTTTGATACCACTAGTGGGCAGCAAAGTCACCTTTTTTAAATGTTAAAGGGGACCTCCACTGATCTTAAGTCGCTTTCACACCAGAGCTGTTTGGTCCGCTTTAAACGGACCAGAGTTCGTTTCCTCGGATAGTCCGCTTTGTTTGGGCAGGTGTGAAAGCTCACACGAACTCTGGTCCGCCTGAAAACGTGGGTCTCGGTTCACTTGCAAGTGAACCCTGGTTCTGTTCGTATGCAGTGTGAAAGCTCACCGGACCAAACACAGGACCAAATGTACGTAGTGACGCTATACACAGTGCATACGCAGTACATCTAGGGTAGCAAGTGACCGTTGACATTAGCAGTTGCTAGCTAGCTTAGCTCAATTGTCTGAACAACAATAACCCATAAATTCACAATTTGGCATATTTAAACAAAATCAAATCACAACTACCAACAGTCACAGTCCTTAAACTCTGAGCTCATATGTTGTCACATGTTAGATCGTCAAAGTTAGAAAAATAACAGAATCAATCCCTGACAAGCTACGATAGCATTATAGGAACAGTTGCGTTCACTAACGTTGTAGCATTCCCCAAAATAATGGGAGGGGGGAGGGAGGGATTTCCTCTCCTACTTTGTCCAATCAATGAGCGCCCCTTTCAACCACGTGATGCTGCTCAGAAAGTTCAGTGCGCTTTAGAAATCACAGTGTGAAAGCAGAACCCAAGTGATGAATGCAACAATGTTGCGACCGAGTCAGCTTGGTCAGGTGTGAAAACGACCTTAGATCCTCAGAACAGATTGTTACAACTGAGTTTCTGCCCTTTTTTCCATCCTAATGTCTCTCATTTCCTGTTGCATCTTCACCCCTGTTTTTCTCCTCTACCCTTTCCTGCTTCACTCCATCCCTCCGTCCATCCTCCAGGTATTCGACCTCCACTCGGGTCCAAAGCCGGTGGTGTTTGTCCTCCACTCCTTCCTGTCAGCCAAGCTCACTCGTATGGGGCTGCTGACGTGAAACAACCAACCGGAGCAGCGTGGATGAGAGGACGGGGCCCCGGCACAGCGAGGACGGCGAAGACGATCTCAAAATGCTGATGCTGGCAGTTGATTTGTTTTTTTTTTGTTTGTTTGTTTGTTTTTTCTCCATTCACAGCTGACATTAGGCCTGAGGTGGCGCTGCGGGAGAGATTTAACCCAGGAGTCGTATTGTTGATTGTCTCAAAAACGTGCCTTCTCTTCCAACTTCTCCTCAACCTTTTGCAGTCATTTGTATTGCAAGGTCAGGTAAAGGGAAGTGGCACTTTGCTTGAAGTCATGAAGTGTTAGGAAACTGTTACAAAACCCCCCAAAATGGCTATTAACAATCTCATAACATTCCATGTGATGGTGGATTAAATTTCATTATGATGATCTGGTATGATTAAAAAAAAAAAAAAACAGGCTGTGCACATGATCAGTGCACTTCAAGCAACGTGTTTCTGAACTATATTAAGGAAAGGAAGGATTTTTTTTAGACAGTTAATACTCAGCCGAGCACAGATTAGTGAACGCTCCCTGTTTCTACTCTATGCCTATCATTCCATGACAGCCTTCCAGTGTATCTTTTTTTAATGTCTTTATGTCGACGTGTGAGTGAAAGCAGCTGTTCTAGAGTCAGAATGCAGTTCATTGATCAGAGATTGTGGGAATGTGTGAGTGTGTGCGCGCGCGTGTGTGTCTATACTACACGCTTCTGTTGGCTTGATAGTGTGCCTGCTGTCTGACAGACTCACCTTTTAGGACATTCTCCCAAACTACTGTTGCAATCAGGATTGCCAACTGTGCCTTTTTACATGTAGAAGAAGACACTCTTTGTAATTTTTCCTTTTTTTATTTCACACAAGAAGAGAGTTTGAAGCTTTCGACATACGCGAGCAATAGTATTACCCGATAGTGTAAACCATGTTACTTTGTCGCTCTGTTGTTTGTTTTTATAAGTGTATATCTCATGATAGCATGACTTTCTGACGTTGAACTTTGTGTCAGATGATGATATGACATGACCGCGCGTTACCTCCCCTTACTGACCTACACTACCACGTCGTCTCCGTCTCAGTGTCGCTATCAACGCATACCAATTTGCTTGAGATTACTTGTCTCTTGTTACCATTCCTGCAGTTGCATTTCTCTGACTGAGGACTGTTTAACGGGCTTGTTCAAGGTGGGCCATCAAATGACAGGTACCGCTGAACTGTAGCGGTCAAAGACATCGTACCTCATATGAACCCCTCTGTACACTTTATGTCTTTCATCTTACTATAGTCTTATGAAAACTTGAGAAAATAATCTTAACTCAAGGTCCACTTACTAGCTTTCTTTTGGAGCTTTCAGCCCTATCTCATGGTCTTTGCTCACTCATGATAATACGTTTCTGTTCGAAGATGGTTTCTGCTGGTGCCCTTGGTCTTCCATCCACTGACTCGTGGTCAGCGACCTTTGACCCTTTCTCGCTTAATGCTGTGACTAGTGTTGGTCTGTATTTAAAAAATATAAAATATATACAGTGAAAAAAAAGTTCTTTTGCTGAATGTGAGCAATAATGTGTGATATAATTAACATTTCCAATAGAAATTAACACATGAAATTTACAGCAATTTCAATGTTTTTATAATACAAAAAGGGGTGAAATAACAGGAAATTGACTGAAAAGGACCTTGAGATGTTGAAAGTTGAAAGCTCTGGAAAAGGCTTGTAAATGCTCCTGGAATTAAAGTTATCTGTCAAACTACTATTCTCATGCTTCAGGATGAATATTCACGCTCCTTTTTTGGAACTAAAATCCCATTATAGATCTTACGATTTCTGTCAGGAGTAAATACCATCAAAACAGCCATTTGTTAATCTATTTCACACTCAGATTTAGGCACAGAACCCCTAAATTAGTTACGTTTTTGGGCTAAAGTTGTGGTGAGTTAAAGTCATATAAATCAATTTCACTCTTCTCTTCAGTTCATCTGTTCAGTCCAGTGCCTGTGTGGAGACTTCGCTCATTAATGAGTTCAGATGACTGTAATTGACGCATTTTCATAACTTTCATTTGGTTCATGGTACATGTTGCTAAAGTGATCCTTCTGTAGAGCCTCTGTGTTCTTCTGGGCCTCAAATAATGAAGCATTGTGTCCACTGACTGCGCAACATGGGAAAACAAGATAACCCTTCTGTCCTCGGATAAGGAGCACAATCACCAGTCTGAAAGGCCTCTGCTCTATTTTGGACGCTGATGTCCTTGTGATGGTTTGAACAGCCTTGTTAGGCGTTTTTATGAAAGCAAAAATGTGTAATCGTGTAGTTGCTATAAATATATATAGCTCTTTTTCGAGATGTAGTTGGTGAGTGTCAAAGGAGTAGCAGACCTAAAACATCATGTGTATGTGGGAGGTTTGAGTTATACCTGGCCCGGCATTGTGTTTTTCTCCTGCAACATTTGAAGCGATAGTGAAGTGTTGCATTCCATCATCCTATTTTTTCACCACATTTGATGGTAGTCATGTTTGTCGAACCCGCTGTACAGATCTGATTGTCCTAAGTTGGTCAACCGTCAACAAGCTACAGGCCGTCCCTCTTTGAGCTTGATGCACTAACCAATCAAAACTCCTTTAAATCTGTGAATGTACACTTCCTCTCTTCTTCCAGATGATTATTTTTGATCTCCTTTCTCGTTATGCTCTGAAATTGTGGCTATCCTGTCTATGCAAAGCAGTGCTTCAAAGAAGGGGTTTTTTGAACCAAAGGTAATATCTGTGGCAGCTTGCGTCCGACACAATCATTGAACTGAAAAGTCAGAAAGGGATAAAGTGCTGCAATAACCTGTCATATGCAAAGTATTTTAGACCTCCTTCCAAGATACAATATACAATGTATGATAGCAATGTAATAAGCTCAAATGTAAATATCTACCAATAAAACGGTTACAAATTACATGAGTTGATTTGTGGTTTATTGTGAAGATTTAGATGGAGCTTTTAAGTTTTGTGATATAGACAATATTTGCTTCGTTTCATCTTGGATATTGACTTCCCAGCAGGTAAACGCATGTAAATTTCCTGTCTTGTTATGGTCATATTGGCGCACCACTGCTATAGCACCAATGAGACCGCTAGGTGGCGGCAGCAGCAGTCCCTTTAATAAACGTCTGCCACTGTTACCGTTTGTCAAGTTGTTAGGGTTAACCTTACGACGGGAAAATATCAATAAAAATAAATGGAAATTTAATTTAGTTACATTTATAGCCTTAATATCGTCTTCAGTGGGCTGGTGAATATTTGTATTTTGTCACTTTTAAGGATATGTTTGTCATTCGCTCTTATATTTTGAAAATGTCAACCGGAAGTTAATTGATGCGTCAGCTAGCTTGCTGGTATACGCAGTGTTGCTGTGGTTTTGTTGGGTCGAAGCGGAGCTGTCATATTTGCTAGCTAACGAATTAGCCTCTGTTTTGTCATGTCAAGAGCAAGCTGTCCCCTCGCAACATAGGGCTGTTAACAGGTTCATTTCTTCACATATCCACCTTTGGGTAGGGTCAGAGGATAGAAGTCTGGGCGGAGAGCAGAAGAGTGCGATGAAATGACAACGTCAACATTACAGGTAGGCTGCTATTAGCTAACGGTACCCTGCTGCAACTGGGCATAACTTTGCTAGCCCATCCGGCAGCCCGAGTGCAAGCTAACGGTAACCTGCTAGCAGAACAGCTGACGCTAAAACCTGCTAACATTGTTAGCAAGACAGTGTAGTTTACTGAGCCTGCGAACAGTGCTTCCATTGCGTTATCTTGAAAATAAATGCGTAAACATAGAAATCTGATGTTACTGCACTGGCTAACTATATGATATAAACGCATAGTATGAACTAATTTTGGTGCGAGTCGTGAATTTGTGGATAATATTTCACGTTGTAATAGTATTAGTCGTTATCTCACCGTTAGCTGGGCTGTGGCTGCTGCTCGCAGAGGGTTAGCATGAGAACACAAAGGTTTGCGTTATGGGACATTATAGTCTGGTAAGTGACTGAAAACATAGAGTATTTTATTTTTTAATAAATAAAAAAAGTAGGAACCCTTTACACAGCATCTTAACCAGCTGTACAACTGCTCTTTGTTTTGGTTGAAGCTCCAGTGTTGACATATGCAGACTAATATAAGGATGACTAACGTGTGTACAGTCCCTGCCTCTGTGTCTGTGTTTCCACCCACAAAATATCTTACATCTCCATCTGTCCTCTGACTGTTTCTCCACATCTTTTGCAGAAAGCGATCGATCTTGTGACCAAAGCCACAGAGGAAGATAAGGCAAAGAATTATGAGGAGGCTTTGCGCCTGTACCAGCATGCTGTGGAGTATTTCCTACATGCCATCAAATGTGAGTACTGCAGCCTGACAGGTAGTTTGACCCCTTCTGTTGCTACCAGCATTGGTGGGTTTTATTCACGTCGTTGTTTGGAATTTCTCTCCTTCAGATGAGGCCCACAGTGACAAAGCAAAGGAGAGTATACGAGCAAAGTGTGTGCAGTATCTGGACCGAGCGGAGAAACTTAAGGACTATCTGAAAAATAAAGACAAACAGGGCAAAAAGCCGGTCAAGGAGGCACAGAGCAATGACAAGTATGCTGTCAACCTTCTGTCCTCTCAGAAAGCATGTTCATGTCTGTGGGCGTTACTGTATTTGAGTCTGTCTCTCTGTTTGTGTTTGTGTAGGAGTGATAGTGACAGCGAGGGTGAAAATCCAGAGAAGAAGAAGCTGCAGGAGCAACTTATGGGTAAGTAAATAGACATGAGTGTAATAAGCCAGTTGATTTGGTGGTTGTGTGATATTAAATCAGCACAGTCTTCTGTTACAGTGGATGTGAAACAGTTCGACTGATTATTTTGTATAATTTTAACACTACACTGCTTGCAAATGGGAGGATCTTCGCCTGAAGTGATTGTAATGAGAAGTTTTGATTAATTGTAATGTTGGTAATGTGGTTTTTTTGTGCCAGAGCTGCAGATGTACAGTCACCTTTGACTGCATTTCATTTTAATCATGCTCTGCCTTTGTGTCCAGGCGCTATTGTAATGGAGAAGCCTAATGTCAGGTGGAACGATGTGGCTGGCCTGGAGGGAGCTAAGGAGGCTCTGAAGGAAGCTGTCATCCTGCCCATCAAATTCCCTCACCTCTTCACAGGTACTGCTGAGTCTTCTGTCTCTGTGACTGTTTTCATCCACTAATTATCATACACTGAGATCAAAACGTTAAAATGATATGGCAGGTTAATACATTTATAGGTGTGTTTGAAGCCAAAAATGTCCAAATGTTGATAGTATAGTGTTGTGGCAACTGAAGGTAAATATCGAGCTGAAACATTTAGCTGTTTGATGGACAGAATCTTATTTGGAACAAACATTCTGTGGTTCCATCTTCTCAAATGTTTGCTTCTTTTCTTTGTTTCTGTGCTTTGACACTGTTTTATATCATTGTAAACTGAATCTTTGGATTTTGGACTGTGGTTCAGACCAAACCATGTGAAGATGTCAGCTTGATCACCGGGAATATGTGATGCATATTATTATATGTTGCTTTGTGTTTTCTTTGATTTTATAGGTCAAAAAGGTTAAAGCTAATAGATTAATCAATTGTGAAATTAGTTTGCTGCAGCCTCAGTTCAATATCGCTGCTCATTAGTTGAGAAGTAACAAACATCATTTTAATATTACTGTAATGGATGTTGTACCACTTCTCTTTTAGTGAAAGCTTTCCATCCTTGTTTGACTGTAAGTTGATAAGATAAGATAAGACTTTATCGATCCCACACCCGGGAACTTCAGTCCCTGGTGTTGGTGTAGCCGTAAATGTTATCACGCTATCCTCCGTTCCTGTTTTACCCACTGGACTGCTGGAACAGGCTGTTGAACGGTACCTTTTTCATTTGCACCTGAGCATGACATCATATGGCCAACGTTACTTCTGGTCTCTGTGTTCTCAGGCAAGCGCACTCCGTGGAGAGGCATCCTGCTGTTTGGTCCTCCGGGGACGGGCAAGTCGTACCTGGCTAAGGCCGTGGCCACTGAGGCCAATAACTCCACCTTTTTCTCCGTCTCCTCCTCAGACCTTATGTCCAAGTGGCTCGGAGAGAGTGAGAAGTACGTGTCTTCCTGTTGCCTGATGCTGCACTCTAGACAGGGAAAGACGAGTTTATTGTACTATAGAAAGAAAGCAGAATTTGATTTTAGATGTTAATTTTATGAGGTGTTTTCAGCCTAACTGGAGTGAAAGCCTGACTACATTATTGTTCCAGAAACACTGACTTAATTAACAGTTATGGAGATTTGACTTTTGCTGTATTTTCAGTTTTGTTATTAGATGAAAGCATTTCTCATTTTTCAACAGATTTTCAGTATTGTAATAAAAAATAACAATAGTAAATCAGGCTAAAATGCATAACAGAAGGTAGAGGGCATGTCCTATCTTTGAAACTGCTCAAACACAGTGTCATGATGGACCATAAGATGCCCACACTGAATCCTTTTCCAGTCCAGACTGGCAGTCCTCTCCGTCTTTGTCAGGGACGCTCTGCACCGTCTCTTGCTCACAGTCACTAATGTGGAGTGTTCCTCCTTTAATATTCCGGTCTTTGTGTCTCAGCCTCATTTTGTCCATCTCCCCGTTTCTGCCAGGCTGGTGAAGAACTTGTTTGACCTGGCTCGCCAGCACAAACCCTCAATCATCTTCATCGATGAGGTGGACTCGCTATGCGGCTCCAGGAATGAAAACGAGAGTGAGGCCGCCCGCCGCATCAAGACAGAGTTCTTGGTCCAGATGCAGGGTGAGGCGGATGAGAACAGTGATAATGCACAGTGAAAAAGATGCAGTATAAATCACATGCACTGTGTCAGTGACGATTGAAAACTACAAAATCATCCTAAATATGCAGATACATAACCCTGCGATGGAAGCAGTAGTGCTCGTATGAGATGACTGAAGCTCTCTGGTGTTGCAGGTGTGGGAAACAACAACGATGGCATCTTGGTACTTGGAGCCACCAACATCCCCTGGGTGCTAGACGCTGCCATCCGCAGAAGGTCAGAGGTCACTGTAATAGTCCACGGTTAAGCGTGTTTGTTTCACCCAGAGTTTCTTTTACAGGGATTTTTTGTGGTGTCAAGTTAATAACACAAAGTGTATTTCAATAGTCACGAAAAGACATCAGCAAAGCCAGTGTCAGAGGACCAGGCAGCTGTGTCGTATGTCCTGTCAGTCCATGGGAAGTTATGACTGGACTTTTTGGAGTTTTGGTAGGAAGTAACAGAACAAGGCTTTATGTCTGACGCTGTGGGTTAGTCAGTTATATTGTCATCATCAGTCTTGCTGCTTCACTAAACACAATTGCTGAATCCTCCTCCATTTTTATTTTCTTCCCTTCTTCAGAGTTTAAAATTCAGTCCAAAATTCAGCTCTCGGCACACAAGCAGGAGCTTGTGAACGCTGCCTGGGGCACCGTTTATGTTATCTCTGTTTTGAACAGCTGGTGAATGTGCAAATTAACAGAATTTGTCCCCCGGTGCGCGTCAGGTTTGAGAAGCGTATCTACATCCCTCTGCCGGAGGAGCCGGCTCGGGCTCAGATGTTTCGTCTTCATCTGGGCAACACGCCGCACAGCCTGAGCGAGGCCGACCTGCGGCAGCTCGCCCACAAAACAGACGGCTACTCCGGCGCCGACATCAGCATCATCGTCCGGGACGCGCTCATGCAGCCTGTTAGGAAGGTCCAGTCTGCCACACACTTCAAAAAGGTGACATCATTAGAAAAAAAACAGCCAAACTTCAAAAGCCCACATCAGTCGATTCCCTGATTCAGCTTTGTTTCTTGTTCTTACTCCTGCAGGTTCGTGGTCCGTCCCGAAGCAACAACCAGGTGATGGTGGACGACCTCTTGACTCCTTGTTCTCCCGGTGACCCTGCAGCCATAGAGATGACCTGGATGGATGTGCCTAGTGATAAGCTACTGGAGCCCATAGTCTGCATGGTGAGATACACACATATTCAGGGACGACACAAAGCTTTTTCTCAACAGCAGTGCTGCAGCTCTTCATCTCTGCCTCCAGAGTAACAGCTGGACAAGAAAATTCAGGCAACAGAATATATTAATCTGCCACTTGAGTCATTAGTAAGCTGTGCATCCTTGTTTTTAGAAGCTCTATTTTAGTCCATTAAAGGGTGGATAAATGGTTATGCAACAGATTCTTTTCCATCATGATGCTCATGATTAGATTTTTCAGATTACATTAGATCAGATTAGAGTAGATTAGCCTTTATTGTCTCCCTCAGCGGAAATTTGTACACAAAGATTTATTTATGTGCATCTTCCAGTGTGGTAACTTGTACCTTCGGCCTAAAGCCCTCAGTTGGCCTCCTTGTGAAGGATGTGGTTTGGGCCACAGGTGATTTTATCCTGTCTGACCCACTGGCCTTCTTAGTGTGCAGCTTTTTAAAAACCTTGGCCACAGCACTGGGATCAGGCAGTATTCTATCCTGCATTGGATCACATGTCACTGGAATAGACAGCGTCAATGCAGTCACTCTCTACTGAATGAAACTCTTGGTTGAAGTTGTTGAGCTCATTTGCTTTTCAGTAAATGTGTTTCCCTCTTGTCAGAGTTCAGGTTGGTTATTTCATTCACGGTGTCGCACCAGTTTTTTCCGGGTTCTTGTTCAAAAAAACTTCTCTGACGTAAACTGTGCTGCTTTCATGCTTCCCTTAGTTCCCCCTTTTGTTCTTTGTCCTGCTGTTTTTTCCACTTCATCGTTGTTCTGAAATGTGAGTGTTTTCTTCTTCTGATGCAGTGTTTGATCTCAGGCATGATGTAGTCTTTGTTTTTTGGGTATATCCTCATCTCTTTTTGGCACGACAGTGTTGACACAAAAATTAAACTACGCTGTGATCACCTTCGCGACACTGTCAGTATTTTAGTCTCGTAGGGAAACATCCCACTCTGTGGACAGGAAGTGACTACTTTGCTCCCCCTTACTCCTGTCCTGCCACACACTGACAGACTTTGACTCAGGTTTGCTGCTTTTAAGGGCAGACCTGAAGGTGGGTGGCTCCATCTTGGCAGCGTATGCATCTTTAAGGCTGTCAAAGCATTTGTCCGGGATCTTTCTTTTACATACATATGCTGGAATCCTTGAAGAGTGTAGTCCATCTGACAGTCAAATATCAGAGCGTCACGTTTTGTGATTGCTGATGAATACAGACGACTACACACAGAGTTATTCTTCCTGTCCATGCGGACATTTGAGAAGCCTTGTACCTGAAGCAGAGGGTCCAGGATGTCTGTGTAGATCCTTACTCATGGTGTTCGTTGCAGACTCCTGGGTGTTCAGGCACAACTCTTCCATCTTGTTCCTCAGGGAGTGAGCGTTGCTGAAGAGTATTGTTGTTGACAGCCCTCCTCCCTCTTTCTGCGTCCGTCTGCCTCGGTGCTGTCGCGATGACTCCTTTGGGACATTATCCAGCAGGTTGTGGTGCGGCAGCCATTCCCTGCCACAAAGCTGGTCGCTTCCCCTGAGAAGCACAGCGTTGGTGTTTAGATCACAGATATCATTGATCATCTTAATATAAAACATGATCCACAGTAACAGAATTCAAGCTGTGGACGTCAGGCAGGTGGGAAACTGGATGAAGGAGAATATTAAAAAAAAACAGTGTGAAACAAAAATGACGAGTGTGTATCTCTGCTTTGGTTTGCAGTCGGACATGCTGCGCTCTCTGTCCACCACCCGTCCCACAGTCAACACTGAAGATCTGCTGAAGGTCAAGAAGTTCACAGAGGACTTTGGGATGGAGGGCTGAGAGACAGAGCCCCACCCAGCCCCTGCCCCACCTCTCCTCAGTCCACCAGAAGGGTCAAACTGCTCCCAGCAAAACACTCCACCCACCCCTCAACCGCTGTACCATCCTGTTGGCTTTCATCTCTCAGCTCAGCACTTGGTTCACTGCCTCTCTCGGATTTAGAAAGAAGGCCACTGTCATCGAATCCTTGGAGGAAGTTGACCAAATGCTACAATAGAAAATGTTGGTGTGATTTGGTAGTTGGACAATAAAGCCCACGTCTTGCCCTCCCTTTTCCGCTGCAGCATATCCACTACAAGAACTTCTCATCTAACCCGCGTCGATGTGAGGAAAGCTCCATTTGAGTCTGAAGGCATCAAGTTTGTCCCTCTCTCAGCTGATTCTGTCTGACTGAAAGACTGTACATTTTGTTGCCATGGTGCACTTTGCTTTGATGAAGGACAGTGACGTATGAAGAAGAAACAAAAGAAGAAAGTAGTTCTCCCGACAGGCATGCGAGTGTGTAAACGCATCTTAAGTGTTTTTATTAAGCTTGTGTGTCTTAATGTGTTTGTCTGTATGTTGAGAGCCCTGTTATTTTGTTACCTGATGAAGAGTTCAGTTAACGGATCGCTGCTGCCTCTGCGGCCCTCTGCGGCTCGTTGTGCGTCGGCATCAGGCCTGTACCTCAGCGCTCGCAGCAGCGTGAGCGAAGCTTTTGTGTTCGATATTTACAGTACAAGAGATGCGCTTGATCGAGAGCCAAACACCACGTTTCCTCTGTCCAAGAACTTGAAAAAAGATTTTTAAAATGCTCAGTGTTAGTCCTTGAGTTGGTCTCACCACGGGGTTCATTTGGTAGCTGTTCTGGAGCTTTCAGTCATATTACACGGTCTTCCTCAGCAGGAGTTTGCCCCCTTTCTGTGGTGTTATACATGTTGGCATTTTTTCTGTAAGAACTTCTCCATTTTGGCTGAGCTTGAAAGGCCATACTTGGCCTCAGTCCATTTAGTAGCAGTTCTGGAGCTTTCGATAGTATCACATGATGCTCGTCACCACGGTTTAAGAGCTAATGCAGATGCGAAGTCCATGAAAAGTTCTGAAAAAAGTGGGAATTTCAACATCTACAATTCTGGGCAATCTGCTGAAGAAGCTCATGCGATTGAACTGAAAGCTCCAGAGCAGACACTAAATAGACCTAGCTGAGATCGTGGTCTCATTGTGGAGAATGAATTTTGATTTTAATGAGTTCACGCTCTGCATTTCCCAGAAAGCGCTCGTCTGAGTGAGGCGTTCTGTGATGTCTTCCTGTTCGGATTTTACTTTGCCGACGTTCGTCTTTCTGTAGCGGTCTGCTCTGCGTTGATCATTTCAGTGCTGAACCTACACGACTCAGTTTTTCCCTGGCAAAGAGAGGCAATCATGCACGTCTCTTTGAATGCTTTGAGGTCGGTTTGCCCTGGCACACATTGCTCGACGATGTTACAGAACACTTTATACAACCTGTTCGATCACTCCTGACATGTAACTTGACTGACTATAATAGAGATAGTTTGTTTACACTTGAAGTATTTCTTTTGTTGGTATTTCACCATGGAGCTCCAGTGAAAGTCCTGTGTTTTTTTTTGTTTTTTTTTTTTCTTTGGGAGTCACACCAAGTTCTACGCTGAGGCAAACCCTGCCACACTGTTTCTGTGACGTCTGCTCATGGCCGCCTCTTCTCAAGCTCCAGTAGTGTTTGTCCTGTTGTCAGCTAACAGACAGGGAGGAAAGCAGGATCACACAGCCGGTTTTAAATAGTCTTTGAAACCAAACTGCTCGTGGATGTTTGTTCCGCACCGCCTCTGACCTCTGTTTCACTGCTGCATCAGGACCACAGGCTTGTCTGGCTAACAGTGACGGGACTTCTTGTGATAGCTCAGTGCTGTGTGTTTGTGGAGGTACATACTGGGTCAGTGGGAGGTCGGTCATTAATGTCCCTGTAAGGGAACTTTACCTGCCACTGGCCATGTAACCATTACTACTAATTTATCCTGCATTAATAAAAACTGACATTTCAAATGAAGAAAAGGCACGGTTGGTGGTTTGACATGTTTATTATGTTCAGTAGCCGCGGGTTTAAACTGTGACATCTTCAGTATCTATCCCACTAGATCACTGGTTCCCAGCCTTCTTTCCTTTAGCAACCCCTTTTCAGTCATTGAGTAAACAAATGGATCCTGACTAAGTGAGATATTTTATGGATATTTCATATTATACTCAATGCATAACAGTAACAGTACAGAACAACTGATAAACTGTACATTTACCCCAAACAGTGAACGGAATAGCTGCAGGAAGTTTGAGTAAAATGAGCAATTTGGATGAATTTCAATGAATCTGTTATGTATTTTTAAACATTTTACCAATCATACACACTGAATAGGCTTTTTTTTTTTTGACAAATTCACTGCTCTGGGCCTTTGTTCTAATCTAACTAAAGCAGAAATGCCAAAAAAAGTCCTAAAAAGAAAGCTTTGGCGACCCCCAGGCTGGGAACCAGTGTGCGGGTAAATATCAGTCATGTTCTAAACCTGTTTATTGACAGCTAGGTGTCAAACAAGTCTACCAGTTTACCACTTCTCTGTGATTTGTACTGAGGCCACTGGTCATTTACAGTATGTTTTGGGCTTCAAGCTTCAAGCTGAGACTCTAAAAGGAATTGTCTGACACTTATGGAAATATGCTCGTTCACCTTTTTGCCCAAAGTTAGGTGAGGAAATTGATACCACTCTCATATCCGGACAGCAAATATGAAGCTGGATCCAGCTACATATGTCCATGAGTGATATCGATCTTCTCATCAAACTCTCCAAAATAAGCTTGTTTCCCCAGCGATGTCAACACGAAGCGGGCAGATTGAAAAGTTCCGCATTTTACTTGAAGGACACTTTGGCGGGACGCACAGCTACTCATCGACGCACACCGACAGGTTGAGATCTTAACAAGGCCACAACCTTTGATTTGTACAGGCAGATTGTAGCACTTCAACCCTGTTTTTTGCCAGCGTGTTTAAAAAAAAAACTCCTAAGAGGCAGACTGTAACTGTGGGCAGAGCTCAAGCAAGTCGGTTCAGTTCCTACTTGTCTCGCCTTTTCACAGTTTTACCGTTTCGATGTTACTGATCACACAAAGAGCAGAGACAGAACAGCACATCTAAAAAGTGACAAATGTTCAACACAAAGGACACAATGCCTCAGCCTATGTGTCCACATTACCTTCACCTCGTTCAGTGTGCAGAGCTTGGCAGCAAATATTAAGACATAAACCTAAGGGAGGACGTTTCTACTGAGCCTATAAGCAGAGCACGGTGCTGCAAATCACTGATGAATGTGCGGTTACAGCCTTTTTAGCATTACACTGAACACCGCAGAGCTCTGTATGAGCAGTCCAGCACGTGTTTGTTGGCTTCAGCTGAGTTGAAACTGTTACTAAATGTTCTGCATTTGCTGAAGACTCCAGATCCACGTTCCATGCATGCAGAGCGAACAGAAACCAACGTCCGTCCCGTGAGCACGCATGCCCGAGAGCATCGCCGCCACAGGGGCGTCCTTTGAGTCACATGTCTCATCATCATCAGCTCCTTCATCACACTTTGCTCCGTTTGGAGTGGCTCTCTGCCGGAGGAGCGGCCCGCTTGTTGCGATGGTGGGGGAAGGTTGGCATCAGCTCTGGTTCGCAGGCTGCACAGAGAAGCAGACAAGATGAATGAGTGGCGGCACATCAGAGGGCGGGAGCTACAGCTGATTCATAACCAACACTTTCACTCACGTAGAGGTTTCTCCTTGAAGTAGGAACTCTCCAAACAATCTTTGGCAGTCGCTCTGGATCAGGAAAACAGACAAGAATCAGCCAGAGATCGCTCTTAAGAAATGAACATATCAGGCAGGTTTCAAGTCGACAGGACGCAGGGTCAAATCAAGTGAGATGGGCTGGTGTGAGGAGTCTTCCTCGTCTAGTGTGTGTTCTATTAAATCTAAGCAGCTAGCAGTGGAGAGTGTGACTTGATGGCTTTAGAAAGGCCCTGAGTTCTTCAGGAGAGCGGTTTGATGTGACTGAAAGGATGACTCAGCGCCTGCTGTCAGCAGAGACAACATGCAGAGGTGAGGCAGAGCTGATCTCTCTCAAACTAAGAAATGCTTATTGATTGATTATTCCCAATTTTTTTATGTATTCATGATAAAATAATACACAATGACATCAGTGGTACGTCTGTGCGTGTGTGTGTGTGTATTCGTGCCATGTGCAGATGCATCAGATCAGCCATCTTGATCACACCCAGAAACAAACCGCACATGATCGAATCATCCTGAGGACATGGTTGGATCGTGTTTCCTACTGTCAGTCAGGAGGATGGGAGGTAACCATGGCAACACCACTGGACTAAGCTACAAGAGGAAAGGAACTGGGGATCCTTTAGACTGGTAAACCTGATTCATTTTAATAGTAAGTTTAAAGTAGTTGAGAGCTGTTCACACACAGAGGTGTCGCTGTTAATAATCTTATGTGTAACAGTGGAACGGTGCATGCTCTGCTGCTGATATCTGCCACTAATCAGGCCGAACCTACACCGCTGCTGCCAGGATGTCTGGCCTCCCCACACCCAGTCTCACAGGGCTTAACACTCACTGAGGCCATTGCGCAGACCGCAACCTCAGTAGCAGGGACCGTGCTCTCTCCAGTCCTCTTCAACCTGTGCACATCGGACTTCCAGTACAACTCAGAGTCCTGCCACGTGCAAAAGTTCGCAGACGACGCTGCTATCGTGGGCTGTATCAGCAACGGACAGGAGGAGGAGTACAGGACACTGATCCAGGACTTTGTCACATGGTGCGACTCAACTGCACCTCAACACCGCCAAGGCCAGGGAGATGGTGGTGGACTTCAGGAGGCCCAGGCCTCATCCGGAGCCTGTGACCATCAAAGGGGACTGTGTGGAGATTGTACAAATACCTGGGAGATTGGACTGCCAGCACGGATGCTCTGTGCAGGAGAGGACAGAGCCGACTGTACTTCCTCAGAAGGCTGGCGTCCTTCAACATCTGCAAAAAGACGCTGCAGATGTTCTACCAGACTCTGGTAGCAAGTGCCCTCTTCTACGCAGCAGTGTGCTGAGGAGGCAGCATCAAAACGAGGGACGCTACACGTCTGGACAAACTGGTGAGGAAGGCGGGCTCTGTTGTGGGCACAGAGCTGGACAGCCTGACATCTGTGGCAGAGCGACGGGCGCTGAGCAGGCTCCCGTCAATCATGGACAATCCACTGCATCCGCTGCACAGCGTCCTCTCCAGGCAGAGGAGCGGCTTCAGTGACAGGCTGCGGTCACTGTCCTGCTCCACTGACAGACCGAGGAGGTCGTTCCTCCCCCACGCCATGTGGCTCTTTAACTCCACATTAATGTCAACATTCCTCAATGTTCCCAATGGAATCTGTAGAACGCTCTGTTCAACATGCACCTTCACTTGCATTCTGTTTGCACTGGACATTTAAACTCTGGACATCTCATTTAAACACTTGGACATTTAAACTTGCTTTCTGTAGCATTGGACATTTTTACCAGCACAGTGGTAACACTGTCGCCTCACAGCTAGAAGGTCCTGGGTTTGATTGTTGCTGTGGGCGCCGGGGGCGTGTCCTCCACCATGCCTTCGGTGCCTGCTGCTCGAGGAAAGGGGCCTTTCTGTGTGGAGTTTGCATGTTCTCCCCGTGTTCACCCGGGGTATCCTCCATAAAATATACCCCCACTAAAAACATGCAAGAAGATCACCACCTGACCAATGGTGACAAAGAGAGTTGGGTCCCCGGGCGCCGCTGTCGGCTGGCAGCCCACCGCTCCTGGTCTGCCACGGAGGAAGGACGGACCAAGGATGGGATAAACACGGAGAAAATAATTTCACGGGAAGCGTGGCACGTGCACGTAGTGTGCAACTAACTGTGTGATGTGCTAATAAAAGTACATTTCTTCTTCTTCTTCTTCTAATTCTGTTTGCACTGGACATGTGGACATGTGGACATTTTTACATTTTTTACCTTTAACTTTCAATTCTTTGCTTGCTGTGCTTTTAGATTATTTATTGCATGCCTTTTACTTAAAATTTGTGGAATACGCTGGAACTTGTGAATTTCCCTTGGGGATGAATAAGGTCGTTTTCACACCTGACCAAGCGGACTCGGTTCGATTGGGGAGCTGAAATCACACTGTGATTTCTAAAGCGCACCTAACTTTCTGAGCAGCATCACGTGGTTGAAAGGGGCGCTCGGCGATTGGACAAAGTAGGAGGGGAAATCCTTCCCTCCCCCCTCCCATTATTTTAGGGAACGCTACAACGTTAGTGAACGCAACTGTTAATATAATGCTATCGTAGCTTGTCAGGGATTGATTCTGTTATTTTTCTAACTTTGACGATCTAACATGTGACAACATATGAGCTCAGAGTTTAAGGACTGTGACTGTTGGTAGTTGTGATTTGATTTTGTTTAAATATGCCAAATTGTGAATTTATGGGTTATTGTTGTTCAGACAATTGAGCTAAGCTAGCTAGCAACTGCTAATGTCAACGGTCACTTGTTACCCTAGATGCACTGCGTATGCACTGCGTATAGCGTCACTACGTACATTTGGTCCTGTTTGGTACGGTGAGCTTTCACACTGCATACGAACAGAACCAGGGTTCACTTGCAAGCGAACTGAGACCCACGTTTTTAGGCGGACCAGAGTTCGGATGAGCTTTCACACCTGCCCAAACGAAGCGGACTATCCGAGGAAACGAACTCTGGTCCGTTTAAAGCGGACCAAACAGCTCTGGTGTGAAAGCGACCTAAAGTATCTATCTATCTATCTATCTATCTATCTATCTATCTATCTATCTATCTATCTATCTATCTGTCTAGCAGAGGACATCACACACCCATTCAGCTGCCACCTTACCCTCCTGCCCACTGGGCACAGGCACGGAGCGCTGAGGTGCAGAAGGGCTCGCTTTAGGAAAAGCCTAATCCCCGCAGACATAGCTGCCTAAAATAGTCGGCCCTGCTGAACTGGCCTGAGTGTGTACTGCTGGCTGTTGCTGTTTGTGTGTGTGTGTGTGTGTGTATGTACCTGCGTTGTGGGTTGTACATGAAGAGCAGGTTGAGCAGTCTGTGTCCAGCATCCGACAGCCAGGTGAATTTGTTCTTCAGGTTGTTGTACGGCTGCTTCCTCAGACTGTACTGACTGATGAGGGGCAGCTGAGAGAAACCCTGGGACACACACACATGAATTCAATGTGGCGTACTCCTCATTATCAGACATCACACACGCAGAGTTTGCTTTGTGCGTCACACGTATTAACAGAAGTCTCACCGGCCAGATGTTTTCATTGGGCGTTCCCAGCAGCTGAACTATCAGGTCGACCTGCTGGATCTCAGAGCTTCCAGGCAGCAGAGGTTTGTGAGCCAGCAGCTCAGCCAGAATACAGCCGACAGCCCTGCAACGGAAACATCACAGCAAGGTCAGCGCCAACATATCATGCCGTCATGTTCCACTGACCTGTGTGTAAATGCAGATAATGAAATTCTAATTCTCTCCCTACAGACATTTTGCTTCCTCGGTGGAGGTTCCTTATGTTCTATGATGTGATAAGAGCATGAAGTGGACTTGTGTGTGTGGATAGGATGTGTGTGCTCTGATAATGCCACAGGTTGGAGTCTCACCACATGTCCAGGGCTGTAGTCTGAGACTTGGTCCCTAGGAGGAGCTCTGGAGCTCTGTACCTGCAGACAGGTGAGAGGGGGGGTGAGGGCGTAGCATGACGGAGACTTGGCTCGAGGCAATGAAGCTAATAAGACGAGGATTACAGACAGAGATTAAAAGGACGAGTTTCCACTGAGGCTGCACAAGCACAACGTAAGTAACACCTGGGTCATCTGCAGTGTAACACACACACCCTCACATAAACGCAATTAGGCTAAAGGGGAATTTACAGCAAACATGGCTGAGAGCCCAGTGCACACTCACCACAGTGTCACCACTCGAGGCGTCATGGGCTGCTGGGGGATGCCGTACATCCTGGCCAGCCCAAAGTCAGCTGTCAACAGCAGAAACAGACCAGATCCATAAACATCCCACCGCTCCTGACACTCAGGCTCAGCACTGCACATGTACTTTCTGACTTTTGACAAAGTATTACATATACACAGTGAATGATGATTTGAGTATATGAAATTAGAAAGGAAACAGAAGGTGAAACTGTGTACGAGCGCGAGCTGTCCAGATTTACATCTCCAGTGTGAGCTAACTGGCTTGGAGCTGAGTGTCCTGATCATACGGGGAAGTCTTTTTTTTCTTGATAAAATCAGACTCAGGCTACGCTTACATGTAGCAGGGTATTTTGGATATTTTAGCCCCTCCCTTTTCAAAAATAACATTGTGCACACAACATCGTTTTCAAAAATGTTGTCATTTACATGAACCCGGACAAACACGCCGTCGAGCGCCATCATAGGTCGCTCGCATGACGTTAAGTATTTTCAGTCGCATGTTGTGACGTTTCGGAACCTAAAACGCCGTTTAACCCTGTTTACACGCCGACACACAGCCGGCGTTTTCAGAAATCTCCACTTTGGCCGGAGTTTTTAAAAATGATCGAGAGGCCAAACCGCACAAAAACATACGCGTTCTCCCAAAGTGTAAGCGTAGCCTCCGTCTCCTCTGTGCGTGTGTGGATCTCTGTGGCACCTGTGTGTGATGGGCTGCAGGTGAGCTCGGCTGACTGGCTGAGTGAATGATTGAAAGTGTGAGCGTGTAGGTGGGAGCGGACTGGCTCCAGCCTCCAAGCTTGCAGGCCAGCTCCTGTGGGCTTTGCTCCAAAGCGTCTGTTTGTCGGGAATAATTCACAGAGATGAAGGAAAACCAGACAGTGGTCATGGTGGACATTACCAAGAAGCTCTCAGAGATGAACCTCGAGCTCCAGCAGAGGTTAGTGTGTTACATGTGTTCAATAATTTATTATGGCCCTTGAAGGATTTAAAAAAAATGGAATGGCCTGTGATGAGCAAAAGGGCCTTTGGTCTACAGAGCTGTATGTTCAAGATTATGTCACTTGATGACCATAAGAACTGTGAGGCAGTCACTGTGACAGAGGGAGGTCAAAGGTCAGGGCTGGCAGAGTCCGGGGTGTATGTCAGTACAGCGTACAGCATAATGTCATTACAGTGAGAGCTACGCAGGCGGTTATGGTAACAGTGAGGACTCACCGATCTTAACGCAGCCTTTGTCTGTCATCAGCAGATTGGACACCTTCAGGTCCCTGATAACGAGATTGAAGAGGATAATGAGGCTGCTGCCAGACGACACAATACCTCCCCCCCCCCCTCCTGGTCACGTCCTGTAGAGGTGAATTCAAAACCGCTTTCCAGCCTTTCAGTTGTGGTTTTCACTCTTTTGTCACGGCAGAAGTGTGACAGAGCTGAATTTGACAGTCGTGTTAATGTTGCCTCAAACAACATGAACACACAAAAGCTGTAGATTTACTTCGGCTCTCCTTCACTAAGCGTGCAGACTCCTGCATCATTAGCTGTTCCTCTGCTGTTACATTTCCATTAACTAAGTAAGAAGGAGCCTATATCTCTCTAGCTCCATTAATTACCTTTCCATTTCAGCATTAGATACAACTGTAGCTTTGAAAACCAGCTAAGTTCACTTAGTTAATCCAACTGCGTGGCTTAATGATGCAGGGCAAGACGAAGAGGAGGAAGAAAAGAGACTGCTTTTGAATCAGGACAGACAACGCTGGAGATACAGGTCATCATCCTGCTATACTTACTGAGACATTTTGTCCACGTCTAGTACAGCGACACACTGAAATGTCAATTTGGTTAACCTGAACCGACTGTTAGAAAACTAGCCAGACGTTAGCAAACCTGCACACCCTAACACGCAGCTAAAACGAGCTTCTGCTTGTAGTTTATAGATAAGTCAGCGAGTCAGTGAGCAGACCAGATACTGCAGTTCGTTGGCTAACAAGCCGACGTTACATGAACACAAAGTGAGTGTCCACCATGCCTTCAGTGTCTGTTGCTCGAGGAAAAAGGGGGCCTTTCTGTGTGGAGTTTGCATGTTCTCCTCCATTAAAAAAAATGGAACCCCCCTCTAAAAACATGCATGAAGATCACCACCTGACCAATGGTGACGATGAAGAAAACTGGGTCCCCAGGCGCCGGTCGGATGGCAGCCCACCGCTCCTGGTCTGCCGCGGAGGATGGGCTACCAGGATGGGTTAAAGGCGGAGGAACAATTTCACCAGTGCACGGCGTGTGTGTGCATGTGTTGTGTGACAAATAAAGGGGACTGTCCCCCTGAATCTTCAATCTTCGTTACATTGAGTAGAGAGTAGGGTGGGTTTCCAGGTGTCTGGGACTGACCTGTGTATAATGAAGTTGTGGTGGAGATACTCCAGGCCTCTGAGCAACTGAAGAATTATACACTTTACCTGGAAAAAAAAGAAGAAAATATCACAAAGCAGACGAGACAAAGTGAGCCGTGCAGACCAAAGCAGCGATGGCTTGAAAAAAAGCTATTTCTCTTTCTCTGTAACTGAATTCACTGCAGATACGTATGTGGACACTGAACGTGAACAGTCAACCAAACAGTTTGTTTTCCTTCTTAAACAAATCACGAATCCATTTTGTTAGAAATTCCAGCCGAGTACAGACAAGTGAATCTGAGTTAAATGCTAGACTGAAGAGCTTGACTCTGTCCTACCTGAGCCTCGGAGAATGGCGTCTGCATGTTCTCCAGCAGACTGGACAAGTCCTGCTCGCAGTAACTCATCACCAGAAACAGACTGAACACAAACACACATCATTACAGAAGAAGAGGCGATCATGTGGTAACAGTGTGTGCATGCGTGTGCACTACCTCTCCAGCTGGCTGCCAACCACCACTTCTTTCAGCTCCACGATGTTGGGGTGCCTCAGCCTCAGCAGCAGGGTGATCTCTCTGAGGCTGCTGATGGGGATCCCTGGCAGAACGAGCAGAGCGTCAGCAGGTTCGCTAACTTTTACAGCTCAGTTTAACAAACAAGAGAACCGGGAGTGAGCCTGGTCAGGCTTAACCCCTCTAGCGCCACCATCAGGCCAAAATATCCACATCTTTACAAGGGATGTCAACATCTTGATTATCAGACTGTACGGACTCAGTGTGACAGCAGTGCTCTTACCGTCTTTCTCTTTGTCCATTCGGACCTTCTTCAGTGCCACAATCTCATCTGACTTGGTGTCTCGGGCTCGGTCTATATTAAGAAGAGGAAGCGGTTTATCTACTGAGCATTTTTCCTGGTCAGACCAGTCTACAGTGTCCAACATGAATGACTTACACACAATGCCATAAGTTCCTTCTCCGATGCGGTTGAGTTTCTCAAACTCTCTGACGCTTCTGCAGCTCCCAAACTGAAAAAAGTGAGAAGATAAAAACATCAGTGAACTCCATGCATCAGGCTCGTCCCCAGCAGACGTTAAGAAGACTTTATGTGGTGCATTTTGATTACAGTATTACCTACAGGATAACACTTTAAGCATAAACATAGTTAATGGACAAAGTCTGGATAACTCCACGTGACATATTATGCATCAGAACAATGTAAGTGAATACTTGAAGCGGAAATGAGATGGCGAGCAACAAGAAATCAAAGGGATCTAATGGTGATTATCAGCCCAGTCTGCCTCTTCACCACAAGAGATCGGCCCATCATTGAGAGATTTAAAGCATTTAAAGTGCCGATGAAATTTCATCTTGTACAGTAGTTATCGGTTGTGATTATATTAAACCAGAGACAGCTACACAGTGATATTATGCCAGTATGTTTCACGTTGCCGTTGTTAAATATATGCCGAATTTCTGCCTAAATCATCTAGATTTGGGATATGTGTTTACTTGTGTTCTATGGCTGATGGGTCGTCGCTGATAAGATGGGTATCATTAAATTACCAAAGTCCTGAACGACACTTTGTCCTCACGCGGAGCTGACTGTCTTACCCTGTCATTTTGAGGCACTGTGAATGTTTTATTGTTCTTGATGGACTTGAGCTTTATAGGGTCCGGTTCGTCCTCTCCCACGGTGTCCATTCTTTCATTTGAGATCGTGTCGAGCCTCAGAAAACGCGAATGTCGTCCGTTGTGGATTTAATTCGACGAGCGGCAGCTGCACACACGCCTCTTCCGGTCCTCCAAGAGGCCAACCAAGCGCTTTCCCGGAGTTTTAACAAGCGGCTCTGCTACAGGGTGGCATTTGAGAAGTCCGTTTTGAGTCCTGCTTGAAAGACTGTGATAAAAATAAAAAATAAAAAAATAAAATACATACACGACAGTTCGTAAACATTTACGTCTTCCCACTTGGTAATAAGACGTGATGCAGTGACACTAGAAACAACGAATAACATGGAATATAAAGCTGTATTTAACTGTTGGGGTGAGCAAGTAGTGACACCTGAAGCTGCAGAAGTCCATATATCCCTTTTGTCGCTAGTACAGGTTAAGATTCTTCCTCATTCTTTGTGTAACCAATAATATCATCTTTTCATTTGACCCTGTCTGCTAACTGCCCACATCTCTCCGCCCTCCACCTGTAAATGCTGATGACATCATCAGGGTTATTTCCTCAGACAGGACAGGTCTTACTATGTACACCTGTTTTTACACACTGAGAAGTACTCGCCATGATGACTAAACTGATCTCTGTAGGTAAAATCTGTGAAGTTCCCCTTTGAGGTACATAGAAAATATGATGCATTGTATTACACAGTGGTACATACAGTATTAAAAAGCTGCACAGCATCAGTAAAATAATTCTATAATAAGTGTATAATAATGATTTTTAAAGAGGGATATTTCACCTAATTTTCATACTTAAATTTGCTGCTAATCCCTCTGTACTTTTAATCATATCAGTTAGAATACTGAATACTTCTAGCACGGTTTATAATTCAAGAGATTTTGCCGCTCTCTCTGATCTCACCATTCCCAGTCTGTGGCAGGAAATGTTGAGTTATTGTTTTTTTTTCACTAGTTTCCTCCCCACTACAATGGGCGTGGACGAAGGCCTCCGCTCTTTGATGGCATCAGCTATAGTCATGTTGGATCCTGAGGCGTAGATGTCTTCTCGTGATGGAGCCGTGACGAGGA
This sequence comes from Chaetodon trifasciatus, assembly GCA_037975065.1. Lineage (NCBI taxonomy): Eukaryota > Metazoa > Chordata > Actinopteri > Chaetodontiformes > Chaetodontidae > Chaetodon > Chaetodon trifasciatus. The sequence continues at coordinate 413,428 of JBBMOE010000002.1, read as the reverse complement.
TGGCCGGTACGCCTGAAGAGGAGTTGGCTGAATCGGACTCAGATTTGGACTGTGCCTGGGGGGCTCTCTCTGGAACAGAGAGGGAGGAAATGACTGAAATATCAGAGGTGGAGGATACATACTGACTGACACCACATATCAGTCTGATATACATATGTATTCTCAGTCCACATACTGTAGCTTTGTACAACCAAAAACCCACTAAAACAGCTTTGTTTTGGGGACAATTTCAGGTAAAATGAACCCAGTTAAACATATGACAGGTACTCCCTTCACCTCACCTTCTCCAGCTGCTATTTTAATTCCTCTCGACCAAGTTTAGTCCTCACAAATAGAAAAGTAAATGCTTGACTATCGCCTGCAGGTCAGGCGAGGTAAACATGCTCGTTATAGGTGTGTGCAGCGTGTGTGTGTGTGTGTCTGCTTAGATGTGTGGTTAGTGTGTCTGTTTGGTATGAAGAGCAACAGCACCTTTTAAATTGGATTGTGCTAATTTCCTAAGAGTGTTAGGGCTTGGGTCTACCTCATATTAGTACTACATGGAGGAACGCTGATTATCGTTCTCATCAATTAATATATTCAACAGCTTTGATAAAAAGGCACCAGAGTTTTTACCCCGTTGAACACGGTTGTATCTTGGTAGGTGAGGAAGCTGAGGCAGAGTGCAAACTGTACAAACTGTCATCATCATAAAAAGGGCTTAGTGTGCCGATTATTGTGTAGCTGCTTTGTTGGTAAGGGTTATACTGATGCTGATCAGCATTACTTCTACACTAACAAAGACGAGCAGTCATCTGCACCTTAAGCTCAGAGGACACATCCACATTCACATCTGTGCTGATGATGCATATCAAAGGTCAAATACATTCTACGGTACTTCATCAATGGCTGATAGCAAAAAAGATGTCATGGTCGGTCAGTGTATGCAAAAATATTTTCCATTTACAGTCCGTGTAGCTCCCCTGCAGTTGTTTGGACAAACACGTTCAGAATTTATGAATTTCTGAAGAATCTGGGTCAAATTCAATGGACTCCTAAAGCAGCAATCCTTAAATCCAATCTGCAGAAATCACAGGCTTACTGATTAGCTGATAATGCCACTGCAAGGTTTCATTTTTTTTTGCCTATCCCCAGAGTTTTCTCCTGAGGTCATTTGAGGTCATGTGTGTTTCATCCCTACCTGAATCTTCCTTCTGGCTTGCTCCAGACCCCATTAGGCTTCAGTCAGCTGTTGTGCAGTCCTTACACGTCCACATACACGGTGCTCGCATTTTGGTCGTTCTATGCTGCAGCACATTTGGAGTCTGCGGTTCAGAGCCGCGCTATGTCTGCAGCTACTGCCAATCATCCTCTCCCTGTCCCTGCCACTCCCTCCCTGTTTCCGTCACTCGGTCTGTGTGGGTGACACTAATCCAGTGCAGCTGCTCAGAACAGCAGTAAGAGATACTGGATTTAAAGGGCAAATAGGGAGAACTAGCAGAAACTCTTTTTTATTACAACAAAGCAAATGATTGTATATGTTACTACCAGGTGGCTGTTCAGGGGTAGCCATGTGATTACCTCTGAACTAACAATGACAACGTTCAGCCCGACAGGGGATTCAAAGTTACAGATGTTCCAAAAAAAGCAAATGTAACAGTATTGACTGAAATTTTAATATTTGTGGAAATGAATATAAGATGGTCAGCTCAGTTTTAAATGATTAAATTGCAGGAAACCTCCTCAATATTGACTGTAATTGGTTATGTATCCAAATAGAGCTCTACACAGGCTACATGATCTTAACCTTAGTACTTACTTGTTAATGCTCTCCTTGAGTTGATTGGTAATAATTCTTATTTGATGGGTTTTAATAATTTCATATTCATCTCCGACCCCATGGGCTTTCGTCTGACGATGATGGAGCCTCTAGGGGCCACGGTCAGCGTTTCAGGGCTTCCAGTCTAGCCAGACATCCAATTAACGGATATACAGACAACAAGTGTCTGGGCCAAGATTTGACTTGAATTTACAAGTTCAATTTTATTTTGTTAAATTAATGCAACACTGATTATAGCTGATTTGCCCATAGCTGAAAAACTACTGAGAGCTTCACTGAGTCAGTGGAGTCAGTAAGTGTGGATTGGCACTGTACACAAAGTTTGACCGTTTCAACAGTCTAGCAGGAGTTAGCAGAAGCAGCTTTTCTCAACGACCAGGGCCAAGAGGTAAGTTCAGGAGGACAGGGTACACACTAAGTGGCAGCCTCTGGGCTTGAAAAACAAGCCAAAACAGTTCCTCAAATGGCCACTTGAGGAGGACTCCACCAACAGGTCAACTCCCATAGATCTCCATATTATGTCCAACTATACAGCAGAAATAAACATGATTAGCCTCCAAAAAAGGGCACAAAAATCTGTTTTGGACTTAATTTCCCCATTCGTGCCAACTGAACAGAGGGTGAATTTATATATAACACAATTATTTAATTTTAGTCTTAAAGTTATGCATAATTACGGCCATGGCTGCCTGGCGTGCCAACTAGCTGCTAAGTTTCAACAACCAGGCTTCATTCGGCCCACCTCAGCTCCACCCGCGATCCACCTCTTTGAATATTTTTGGATTAGCCAGGAGTTAGGTGGAGTCAATATATGCGAACTAAAACTATTTGGAGTGGTCACAGCGGTCATATGTTGTTGAGTACAAACACTTTCTGCTTGCTGCCCTTATTTAAAATGCCCATGTTGTGGATTGGACATTCAAATTTCATGTCTAGAAATCACATCTCCTGGATGCCATTATTAAAGTGTAAACGTTTATTTTTGCAACATTCAGCAATTTGAAACAGTCACTGCACTTTCCTTTTTGTTTTTGATGAAGTGTGTTGTGGCTGATGGTATGTGTGTTTATTAGGGTTTGTTCAGCCAGCGCCGCAGATGCTCTAATTGCTCCTCAATCTCTTCTTCCTCCGTCTTGGCTTTGGGGGAGAAAAAACAACAAAAACTGTGAGCAGTTTGTGTTACATCATGGTATTTTTAGCTGTTATCATCAGTTTTCCACATCTTCTTATAGCTGCTAACATGTGAAGTTGACTCCTGGAGCATCAGTGTTATCAAACATGCACTTGTTATCTGCTGCAACTGGTGTGACAAGTCCTCTGCTTTACCAACTACGCTAACCGACTACGTTTTTGCCCAAATGGCTCTTACCAGGATAGGAAGGTGCAGGTGTAGATGCAGTGGATGACACTTTGGGACAAGAGACTCTCTCCTCCACTCTGTCCAACTCTAAGAGACTCTTCTTCAGCCTCTCCAGCTCTGCCAGCAGCTCATCCTGAGAGAAACACATGTATACATCATGAAATAGCAAATGATTTTTCATCAGAATGAGACAAAGAATACAAAAAAAAAACGACTAAAATTACTGTCATTGTACCTCATCAAATTCTACCTCAAAGCACATGGATGTGTGGAGGGTGTCTGGCATGTTTTCAGTCCCGTCCTGCTCCTCTGCAATGTCCTTGATCACCTCGTTCACAATGTCTCTGAAACAGCCAGCAGAGAGCTCCTGTCTCACTTAAACTTTTCTTTCAACTATTTTACTGTACACAAAAAGATGATGTTATTACATTTGCTGTGGGATCCAAACTCATGGCATCACATGTAAATAGATAACATCTACATACATTATACATTTTAGAACATGTATCCAAAATCTTATCTACCATCTGTAATATTTGCTGACATTCTGAGTGACTTCCTGTTCTTATTCTGTTCTGTTGCATTCAAAGCTCCTATGCTGATGTCTTTGCCCTCACATGTGTCCTCGAGTGGAGCTCAACATGGCCTCAACAGCACAGTCAATGAACTCGAGATGTTTCTGGTAACACTTCTTTCTTCTCAGCGCCTGCAGAGCCACTGAGAGGAGAGCACGGTCAGACGCAGTGTACGAGCTGGAAAGTGCTCAACAACGTGAAAAGAAAAACGGAATCATGGGGACTTTCAAACAAAACAGCAAGGTCACAGTGATCACACAGGTTACTGTTGAGCCATGTTATTGTCATGGCACCTGTACTTGTTGATGTTTAGAACTAGTTGAAATAAAGGAGGCCTGCAGCTTTCTTCACAGATACCTGAGCTCATAAGTACAGGCACTGACTTTTGACTCCACTCAATCATGATTAATCGTTTTGAGTATTTTTTTAAGAAAAAAAGTCAAAACTATTTATTCCAGCTACTTAACAATGAATGTTTTCTGATGACAGTAAGCGGAATATCTTTGGATTGTGAATAAAAGGAGACATTAGAAGTCATCATCAAACAATCATTAATCAAGACAGTAACTGACTAATTAACGGGCAATGAAAATAATCAGCAGTTACTGCCCCGCCATAGTCATAATAAAACTGTTAATCATATTCAAACGACAGTAAAGCAGACTAAAACTAAATTAAAGTTGTGGGAGTGACAGGTGATCTTCAACCTGATATGTCAGGTTTGCTGGATTAGCCAAAAGCATTTTATCAGTTATTTATTCTAGCTAACTAACTCGCCCGCGCTAAAGAGTCTGGATTAGCCTATAACGGTTTTGGTTGCATGCGTCAATTAGCAGTTAGCTTGACTAACTGACGTGCTAGCTTAATAAAAGACTTAATAACGTTAGATAACACTAACATTACCCCACCTGGCCACTTGTACAATTATTAAAAAATGATTACACACAACATATTTCAACTTCCTTTGAAATATCTCACATTGTCCGTTGTTTGTGCAGTTTTTCTTGGCAAACAGAAGTTCCTGGTCAATCTTTTTCGCCAGAACTTCTTTCGTCCTCAGCAATTCCTCTGCTTCTGGAAGGTTCTCACTCTCGTCTTGATGGCAGGCTTCCTTTCTCACCTTGTCTCTTCCACCAAATATCTTGAAAAACCAAGACATGTCTATGATTTGGCCGGCCAAAAAAGCAAAATGACTCCTTAGTTAACGGGATCCTGGTCCAGCAGCACTAACACACGGTGTAACGTTCAAGGTGTCAGTAACGTTCACAGTGTCGCTAACGTTGAACCGCGCAGAGCCCAGCTGCTGCAACCTGGATACCGCTGTCTAACTTAGACAGTCTAAGTATGAATGTTTTTTGGTGCTGATCATTTTCCCTGCATGGTTTTCATATCTCCTGTCAGTGAAGACTTAAAGGAGTATTTGCAATAGAAGAAGAAGTTTATGTTTGGCACAAATACATAGAGAAAGTGTTGTAGCTATCAGTTTGTATATAGAGTATGGCTATGTAACTTAAAATGAGTGAATTATGGATTAAAGGTCATCTGTTTAGATGGATCAGGGACTCCTTAATTGGAAGATTAATTCAACTAAGAATTGGGAAGTGCTGTTGAAGAAACTGTTGCTGAACAATGAACACTTGAAGATTTATAACGTGCCCTTCGTCATTTTCTATGTGATACTTTTAGTGTTATAGATAATGGGATGATGAGGAATACAGTAAGCTTTTGGAAAAGTTGAAGAGTTGTCATTTAAGTAGACTTTTAGATTTTCAGTCGGTGAAACAAACACAATGGTCTTTATAAGAGAAACAAATAGTAGTCATTTAAAGATTTAGATTATGGTTGTGTGGCATATGGATCCACAGCAAGTACATCTCTCAAAATACAGGTCACATTCAGAATCAGGCTTTGAGATTGTGTTCAGGTGCCTTTACAGATCTGACATCAGCATTTGAAAGGGAGGCTCCTGAGAATTAAGACTGATACAGCTTTTACTAATTTATTGGTTTAATTTACAGGTTTGTCGTCAAGATCATCAACACATAACACATTAAAGCCTTGGAGGGAGGGAAACGCGTTTTACATGGACACAGAAAGCTACAGAGCTAGAAAACATCTCAAACAAACATTAGTCCAACTAACTGCACTAGCACGACAACCACGGATACATTCACACTCCTGACCAGTTGGTGGCGGTATTGTACCATTTGTTTGGCAACCGCCCAAAAGACGTCATTGGGAGGGGGGATTCAGATCACGTGACTATTCCTGGACTAGGAAGTGCGGCGTCAGATACACGGTTAGATCAAAACAAACCAAACTAGCTTGTAGGGGAGCTGAAAATCCTTTTTTTCTGTGATCTCCTGGAATCATATTCGTCTTGACATGGAAGGTATGTCGTGTTTTAACAGCTGAACGGTCCACTTTGATAGATGTTGCCTCTGTATTTAGCTTTATCACCAATCTCATGACAGGTAGCTAACATTAGCTTGCTAGCTTGGGTGGGTGGTTAGCTCGGTTGGTTGTCAGACCTGTTTGGATTTTCAGTTCATTCTTGTATCAAATTTAACCCTCAGACCCAGACATACTATTATTTTGTCCTTTGACTTGGTTTAACATGTTGTCTTAAGGCTCCTTGCCGCTGAAGCTTTTCTCAGTCAATGACAGTCGCGTTAGGATTGTCACACTTCAGTCAAAATTCCATTAGTAAGGCACTACCCCAGGTTTGCACTTGTACTAAACATGAAGACTACTAACTGAATGAAACAGTAGCTTACAGCATTCGAGTGAGAAATTAAGTGCCCTCTCTTGATTATGTGTTTGGAGACCTTTTAATTCAACGATAGAAAAGTAAAATAAAACATTAGGACTGAAGAATGTATTAACGTTTTCCCATCACAGGATTTGTATTTTCTTGATGTATTGTTCTGTATTTGACAGCATTTTTGCCCTCTATGGCTTTATGTTACATCAATTTCTACAGTTTCAGCATGTGTATTTGATAACGTGTGCGTTTTTTTTTGTTTTTTTTTGACAAAGCACCAGCCAGAGCCTCCAACAAAATCATAAGCGTCCCCTAGGGGACAGTAGGTCCATGCACACACATTTGACAAGCAATGCATCGTTGTAAAGGCGGGATTTTATACATTTCCAAGAGGGAACAGCCTTACATGACAAGGTTGATCATTTAGGTAATGTTAGAACTAGATAAAGGTTTTTACAGCTAATGCTGGAAACAACCATAATGTACGGTGTTGGGTAAAGGGTGCCTTTTTATATCTCCTTATTTTTTGATCTGAAAGTTCTACTTTTTCACTGAAAGAGTGTTTACCTTCAAGCAAAGAGAAGACAGATCAGAACATTTCTGATCAGTTCACCAGCAGTCTGTTTTTTAGTATATGATGTCACCAGACAGTGTATGCATAATGTAATGTATTGTGACTGTTTATGATACACTCCATACTCTTAACTCTGTCTCTCGGTCTCTCCACAGACACTCTCTTCCAGCTAAAGGTATGTATGTGTTTAAAGGATGAATTCGTATCAGCTTGATATAACTTAAAAGTGGATTATGTGCTAATTTTCTGTACATCCGTCTCTTTGGTTGACAGTTCACTTCCAAGCAGCTTGAGAGACTGGCCAAGAAGGCAGAGAAGGAGTCTGAAAAGGAGCAGGCCAAGGTCAAGAAGGTGAGCCCAGGCTGAAGGCCAATCCAACAGGGCATGTGGTGACTGAATATTCAAGATGCATTCCTGGAACTGTTGTCACAGTCTCCCAAAATGTTCTCTTCCATCTAGATGGACATTTGTTGCATGTCATGTCACACTCCTCTCTCTCTCCCTCCATCATTTTTTGTCTTTATCACCATTGTGACTTGACTTATAAAAGCAAAATTGGAAAAACAAATGGTGCAAGTCCTTAAATGAGGGTAAATATAGATAAAAATTGAATAGTTAGCAGTAGGGATTGTTTTTTAAGGTTGTCTGTCTGACCAGCAGTGCTCTTCAGTTCACTAAGTGGTCTATTTTTGGCATAAGTGAAAAATGTAAAGCATCCAGGCTGATATCATCTGCATACAGAGTGTCTCCCTCCTATCTGTTTTCTTGAGTCTTTTTTCTTTAACAGTCCTTTAATGTGTTGTTGTCTTCGCAGTTTGCCTGTGGAGAGTGGTGATGTTTGGGTTGCCAGTAACCAAGCACTGTGTGTGCACCCTCAAAACTGACAAATGGCAGTAAAGGGCTGACGGAGTGTCTTGTTTTTTCCATGGATGTCTGCAACTTTTGTTACATATCAAACTTCCTGGATCTTGTGTTTGTGTTCTTCCACCTGTCCCACTAAAGAGCACCTGTCAGGTCACCCATCAGGCCACACAGCGCTTCTTTCTTCCTTTGTAAATGACAGAAAAGGGTTATCAGACTTGTCAAAAACATAATTGAATACATCAATAGATGATACAGGGAGCTAAATAATTAAAGTGGAGCATTTTTTACCTCCAGTCAACAGGTTAAAAAAGACTTATAGATGTGTGTGTGATTTAATGTGTCTTTTTTCATAATGCCAAATTAACTCCACTAAAACGTCTAATTAGCGTTTGCTAACTTTGTTTTTGTAAGCTTTTTTTTAAAATGCTTAAGTTTACATGCACTCAACTGGTGTGGTTTTATGATGAAAGTTAGCTTCACCTGTGTAGCGAGCCAGAGAGGCTGGTGGTCAGTGAGTTTTCAGTTAAGCTAGCTCGCTCCATTGTCCTCTTTTTCCATTATCGTTAAACAAAATGCACACACATCCCCACCAGAGACTAAAATTACTAAGGAGTTAAACACAAGGGCACACAATAAAAGACAAGTAGAATAAATACACATTTAACTTAAAAAAATCAAGAGTAAAAAGGTTTGTTTCAAACCAACTGATTGAGGGTTAGCTATAACATTATAGACAATAAAGACATGTGAACATATACATTACTTTCTACACTGCATTTAAAATATTTAACTAACAGTGATATTTATATTTTCAAGTTTGACAACATTTTACTGCCCTCTGTCAGTTTGGGGCCTCCATGTTTGGAACATTTTTGTTGTGATCAGTAGATTATTTCTGCATTTTCTCCTGGTTAAGGACACAGACGGTGGCACATATCAGTCAGCAGGGGGCAGTGCAGCCTTAGCACTGGACAAGGAGTGCCTTGGTTGTTTTGTGAAATTGATGTGTCACTGGAATTGATGACTAATCGTTGTCAGAGCTACACATTTATGCTGTGAGGTCATGAGGCGTATTTTAAATACTTGGTATGTAGGTTTGGAGATAAGAGAAGACATTTCCAGATGCCTTCTCTCATGGAACAATGAGGTTAGACTGTTCCTGTATTATCTCACTGGCCAAAGATATTTCCCCGTTGAGTCATGATAGTCCTCACCTCTCATATCCTGTCTAACAGCATTTGAAATGCTGCTGTCGCTGCTGGTATTTGCTTTTAATACTGTTGAAAGGATCATCATTATTACTGAGTGCATGTGAGCTACACCATGCTATTCAACCCAGTGAAATGAACAATAACAATATTAGACATGATTTAAAACAAGCAAGAACAAATTAAGTTACAGGCAATATTATTTGAAAAGTGATATAAAGATTACTGGCTTGATCTCATCAGGCAGCGCAATCTCCACCGTGGACAGTGTAGAATGAGTGTGACACCTGTCTCAGTGCTGCTGTTACACTAATGATGCATCCTCCCCAATACATAGTGTTCACTTCCAGTGTTTGCTCACCTGTGCAGGGGAGCAGAACACAAGAACACAAATCAATGGGTCTCAGCTTATGACCAATTTGCAAATACTGAAGATTCTTCAATGATGTTTCTGTGTCAGTCTTAACACGTTTACATGTGTGTACATGTATATTATGTTTATTCTAAATGAGGTGTCCTCAAGGCGAAATGCAGATACAGACTTGGAGTGTTAACAGTGTCTTTGTCTCATCAACAGGCTTTGCAACAGAAAAATGTGGAAGGTGCCAGAGTTTATGCAGAGAACTCCATCCGGAAAAAAAATGAAGGTCTTAATTGGCTCCGCATGGCGTCTCGAGTCGATGCAGTGGCCTCTAAAGTCCAGACTGCTGTCACCATGAAGACAGTAAGTAACTGTTCAGTCAGCTCACTGATGCATGCTCCCTTAGATTATATACAGTTTTACTAAACGTTCAAAATGCTTAAAGCAGCTACCACATCACAGTGATCCCTGTACTTTCATGAGCTTAGGAAGGGAGAGCATGAACTTTTTTGTCCTTCCAGAATGCAGCAAATACATGTAAGGTATTTTTTTTTCTTTAGGTGACCAAAAACATGGGCCAGGTGACCAAAGCCCTGGACAAAGCTCTGAACTCCATGGATCTCCAAAAGGTGTCTGCAGTCATGGATAAGTTTGAAAGCCAAGTCCAGAACCTCGATGTCCACACCTCAGTGAGTGGCTGCAGACTATGTGTGCTTGTTCTTATATAGTGTATCTTTTTTCATACAGTGTGAAGAAGCGATTTAAGTCATGAAAAATCAAACCCAGATCCGCACTCTTTGGCCTGACTTTTCTGTTTGTCCTGCCCGTCCCTCTCTTTCCTACACCAGGTGATGGAGGACTCCATGAGCTCGGCAATGACACTGACCACGCCTCAGGAGCAGGTGGATAACCTAATCCACCAGATAGCAGAGGAGAGCGGCCTGGAAGTGATGGACCAGCTCAACCAGCTGCCTGCAGGAGCCACATCAGTGGGCGCAGAGAGCTCACGGAGCCAGGACAAGGAGGACCAGCTGTCTCGGCGGTAAGGACCAGTGGCTGTACTTGGTACAAGATAGTGTAGCCACGTTTCCACTGAACACTTTTTGGTATGGTAGCTTTGAAACCCGTACCTAACCCATGCCTACATGTACCAGCAAAAGCCTACATCTGTAGGAACATCCACCAGGTGAGCACGAGCAGATGAAACTCTTTAAAAAACATGACCAAAGGGAAACAGCCCTCCAGTCTCAGTAAATATCTGCATCATACTGCATCTCCATCTACAGCGTATCTTGCTGAAGCTGTAAAACTTTGGTTTCAAGCAGCTGTTTTCTTCCTTTAAGTGGGAGATTCTGGTGTTATGTGTTTAGCACCTCGAGTTTCAGTAGTTTCCTCCAACACTGAAGGGCAGATCTCTCCGCTCGGACCAGCTGCACGTGACTCCTGTCCTCTCCCCTGTCTGATCACCTGACTCCCTTTCTCCTGCCTCTCGTCCTCTGCTGTCTTGTTCAGACCGCTCAAAGAAAATGTCGATGAGAAAAATAAATACCAAAAGCACGGCTTTACTCTGAAGTCCACGTCGTAACATTTGACATGGACGTGCTGGTGGCTTCCTCGTAGGCAGTATCATTACATCATTAGCTGGCTCACCACCAGCTCAGCAGTAATATTCCAAAAAAAACTTTTTTTTGTCTCACTCGAGACATTATTGGACTAATGTTACCAATGTGGGCGACACGGTGGTGCAGCAGGTAGTGCGCGTGCCTGGTTCGATCCCCGGGTCGGGTGGGGCCTTTCTGTGTGAAGTTTGCATGTTCTTCCCGTGCATGCGTGGGTTCTCTCCGGGCACTCTGGCTTCCTCCCACAGACCAAAAACATGTTCATTTGGTTAATTGGTGACTCTAAATTGTCCTTAGGTGTGAGTGTGAGCATGAATGTTTGTATGTCTGTATATGTTGCCCTGCAGTTGACTGGCAACCGGTTCAGGGTGTACCCCAATGACAGCTGGGATAGGCTCCAGCCCCCCCACAACCCCGAAAGGGATAGTCGGGTATAGACGATGGATGGATGGATGGATGGATGGATGGATGTCATCGGCCTCTGTCTCACACTCTTGAGTCGGTGGGCTGCATAGATGCTGGAAGTCAGTCAGAGTTGGGGATGCTGAGACAAAATCAGTCTATGTAATGACATCATACTAAATGCTGCGCAGCGTTCATAGTTTTTGCATGAATTTGAAGGGCCAGGATCATTTAGATTTAATAGTTACTAATAAATGAATGAACTTTTGACACTGCAATAGACAGGAAACTTGAACTCCAACTTACTGTGTGTCAAAGCAGTAAGTCTCTCTCTCTCTCTCTCTCTCTCTCTCTCTCTCTCTCTCTCTCTCTCTCTCTCTCTGCTACAAGAACACAGTGGAGGACATTGAGCGTTTTGTGTTCTTTCTTCTCACCATGTGGTTGTTTATTAAGGAATCAAGGAGAAAGCTTTGTTTGAGAAAGGCAACAAAAAAGACGACTGAAAAAACAGGAGGGTTGTGAAATCCTACGTCATTCTCTGACCATTCCTTCGGACCAATCCAGGGACTGCACTGTTTCTAGCTCCACCTTTAAGTACCCATCAGTGTGCTAGGTACCTGAACAGAGGGGTAACACATAAACGGGACTGAACGGAGTAGTTCTGTTGATACTAGCCACAACTTTGGACCATGGAAATGTGAACATAACCATTCTGATATATAACAAACTGAACCTGCTTGGTGGAATCACGGCTTATGTGCCATCCTGTAACTACTGGGTTACAGGTTAGAATCAACCTAGTGTGTCTGGATCATGCGTCTGGTACCAGGCTAACAAGTAGCACATGATCAGGCAACTCAACAGTTAGAACAGAGCTAATTAGGTTGCACAATGCAGTTACTACTAACGGTTGAGGTTGCAAAGTCAGAGGTAAAAAGGGAAGAAATGCAATGTCGAGCTTAAAGAGAGAAGCTGAAAAACAGAAGATGCTGCTTATCAGAATAATCAATGAACCGCAGTTCGGTTACAGTTACATATGCAGGAAAAATAGAGAACTTGAAGCTGCAAAGGACAATATGTTCTTTAGATTAAGGACAATATGGGATATACAGCAGTTTGTAGGGCTGCATCTTAGTTGGTTGTAATTGTGACCAAGATTTTTTTTAAGGTTTTGCTTGACTAAGAATATGTACAGATAAACACTAATACTGGCAAAAGATTTTCAGTTAAATTCACTGTAAACTGAACATGTAATGGTCTGGGCCAGTAAGAGGATATAACTGTGGGCTCGGGGGGAATTGTGATGGGTAATTTCACTATTTTCTTACATTTTATATGTCAAGCAATTTATCAAAAACTACTCAACAGATAAATTGATAAAAGCAGTATTTTCAGCTCTATTTCTGACTCCCCCCCCCCAGCGTTGGAAGAGCTGCTCAAAATAATTGGACTGATGTTGATTTCAGTGAAGTGCTTTGTTATCTGCAGTGCCGTTGTGGTGGTCTTTCTATCTAATCACAAGTTATTTCTAGAAAACATAATTGGGACACAACACAGAGACCAGCTTCCACATGCCAACCTGTGAGCTGCTTATTAAGCAGGTGTTAAAATACAGAGGTGGTGTTGTTGTTGTTGTCTCCCTTTTGACAGATTTCTGGCAGGTAAACATGTTGCGAGGTTCAAAGAGTCTGTTCTTGCTTCGTGCTGAAGTGGGCTGACAGCTTAAAGCTTAACATTGATGTAAGTTAGTCAAGAAAAGCTTGTTATAGATTTATTTTGAGCCCTTGTGTGCGGAATGATTATAACAGCGTGTTTCACTCTGTTACGTGGTTGTTTGCGTCAAAATGAGACAGTCCAGCATTCATCGCTCTCTGCCACAGTATTTTTTCTGATGCGGCCACAGGGTCGAGGGGGCAGAAGTGAAAAATTTCGCATCTACACGTAGAACCAGTGTTGGGAAAGTTCACTTTCCACATGAACTGGTTCAAAGTTCAGCTCACAAATTTTAAAATGAACTAGTTCAGTTCATAGTTCATAATTCAACATTTTGAACTAAGTTCATCGTTCCAAAAATGAACTAGTTCATAGTTCTTTTTTTCCATTTGTTGCTGCGAGCTGTTATTTTTCAAAATTATTGACACAGACAGCAATTATTTTATCAGTTTTAACTGTAACTATGTGTCAGATTTCATCTTCATATCCAATTTTGAACCCTTATCCAACCATGGTTTACATTAGCATTGAGTGGACAGCATTTCCCCATTGCTGCTTTAACGCTTTGTTGCTGTCCATTCAGTCCACACTACTAACAGCTGCAGCTTTCCCCCCATGTGACTGATGTGCGGATTTTCTTTTTGAGAGCCGGCGGGCAAAGTTTGCACAGAAATGTAAGATTTTTCCCATCCTCACCAACCCTGTCATAAAACTCGTTAAAATGATCATATGACACCACCATGCTGGTTTTTGTTTTGATAACGCATGTGGCATTGTGGTGGCTGGTGTTGCCAGATTGGGTGTTTTTTCTGCTACATATTAAGGCCTGTTTACGGTGTGTTTTAGCTGGGTTTTTGCCTGGAAGGCTCTATAGAAATCTGGCACCCCATTGAATGAAGTTAAACTGAGAGAGCGTGCCGTTCACAGACACCAGAATGAACGAGTTCACAGTAACGTTCATCAGGCAGTAATACAGTACGCTCAGTTCACATTTGCCCAAAATATGAACGAGTTCATGAACTATCGTTCAACGCGTTCAGGCACAACACTGCGTAGAAACATGTAGATGCGCACATACAGATCTTCCCCTTTTGTTGAACCACTTCCCAGAATTGAAGCATAGCTCTGTCGACACACTTGGCTACCCAGGGTGCACTGCAAAACCTCACGTTCCTCAAGGTTTTTATCCTTTGGTCTGTCAAAAGAGTCCTTTTAGCACCGTCATGTTTCTTGTAAATTACATAAATGAAATCTGATCTGAACAAAATGCTCTCGATCGATCAAGGTTCCCTTTCATTTGTTTTCTAAAGACCGGGGACCAGGGCATGTTCTGGACGTGCTATTTCAAAGCTGGAAAATAATCTGTCCGCGCTCTCTGGTGGACAAACTATGTGATGGAGATTATGTGTCTGAATGACCTCAAAAATATCTTTGGCATGTCTGCACTTCAGTTTCTTGTTTCTTATCATCCAAGTGTTGAATTCATGCTTAGCCTTGGAAACAATAGACAAAGGCATAATAATTTTATCTCAGATATCCAGTCACTGCTTAGCTGTGCCAACGCCACACTTCACCAATGAAGACAGTGAGACGTGGTGGAAATCTGTGGGGAGAAAAAGCTGAAGGAAACCTTGAGCTCATATTATGTTATTTGATCTTGTTTGTGGCGAATACAGTGAATTAGATACCAGACAAATCAATGTACTTCATCGCTTTGCTGCAAAAAGAAACCCAGTGTGTGAAACAGTCCTGCTAGAGGACTGTTTCAGAGTGCTACATGATTTCCTGTCTTGCCCATAATGTCCTCAGACAATGAGACATACTGGTGGCTGTTGATCATTTCTGCCATCTCACAGTATATGCTGTGTGATCATACACAGTGTGTACATACATACTGTGTGTATTGTCAACCAACCAGAGCCATCATTCAGATCAGAGGTGGATTGTCCTTTATTTTGATGACAGCTAGAGGAAGTGTTTTTTTCCCCTCTACAAATGGTGTCAACACCAACAGCTGGGAAATGTAATTCAACCCTCTGCACCTTGAAGGCTTGTATCGCTTTTTCCAAAAGCTCCCAACAATTAAACTGTCCCACATTTCTCACATGTTCCAGGTTGGCTGCTCTGCGGAACTGAGGCCTCCTCCAGGAGAGGTGACGGAGCTTACGGCTGGGTGGAGGCAGACGAGCTTAGTGACGGCGACAGGAGCTGTGTGTGTATCTAGTGAACTGTTCCTACCGGGAGGACTTAATGAGCCTATTGATTTCCATCCCCCTGCTCTATAAATACATGCAAACACACGCACGCACACACACACACACACACACACACACACACCACCGGCTAGAAATACCACCTGAGAAGGCACAGATCTCTCCCTGGTTCACCTTCCCGTTTCGATCCATCTATTCCTGTTTCCATCTTCCCCTCTTATTCCCCGTTGGATCTCAGTTTACCTTTCGCTCTTCTTCCCTTTTTTTAATCCCTCTGTCTGCACCACCTCCAGCTCCTCCTCCTGTGGCTACACTCACACACTTTTGGATGTAGGCTTTGTACATATAAGTAAACCCATTTCACAAACTGTATAATGTACATTGATGAAAATGGAAAAGTTTTAATAAGCAGTTACAGTGGTTATAAGGGGGTTGGGTGTCCCTGCCTCTCATACGGCGCAGGGTGGGTTAAAGATGCATCTGCATGTTGTTTTTAAGTTTTTTGGGCTCTGTCAGTTCCACATGGTTGACATGGATGATTCTGCTGGGAAGAGGGAGACACATTATGTTTTAATGGGAAACCATTTACCCATATGAAGCAGCATGTCATAACACTAACGGTGTCTTTCCTTCACCACATTCATCCGAGTAACACCCGCTTCAGAACCTCTATGAACAGATATCTGCATGTGGATCCGGAATCTGTAGGCCGGGACAAGAGTCAGGTATCAGAAGTGTTCTGGTTTCCATTTGTAGTGCCAGTAGTGTTGACCAGTCCCGTGTGAGCAGGCTTTGGTTGCATGCAGGTAGACGGTCCATGTGGAGAGCAGAAGAGGCGGGAAGCATTGGCTGAAATGCAGTCTTGGAACCCATCGACTACTGTCTGATGGAGATTTAGCTTTTCATCAGCTTTTTTAAAAATTTATCTACATTTATAAGCAGATATATGTTTATACAGATAGCCAAAACGCTGACTTATTGTGGTGTTTGAAAATCAAGTTGCTATTCAGACTGTAAATCATGCCATCAAATGGAAGAGGAAGCCTGCTGCCAACACTGCAAACCCTGAAACACTGGCGCCCCAGAAGCCACGTCGTCATCAGGCTATCACCGATGGGTTCTGAGATTGCTCGCTTCATGACGTTCACTATAACACTATACAGCAAAGGACAATCACACCTTTTGTCCAAATTGGTTATTTTTGTCTTCTGTTTTACTTTTATGCTTCAGATGTGTTGTTGATTATTTCTCATACCTGCATTCAGACTTTTTGCTTTGAACGCCTTATTTGGGATGCAGGTGCTTGCATAGGTGCTTCCCCAATCAGTGCCTGAAGGACGGTAGTATAGTCGTAACAGCAGCGAATCGAAACTCTGCAGACATTGGTCAGACCGAGGAATTTTCCGCTCCCCTCGCTGCCAGACGAGCCTGACGTGCTCTTGTGTTGGCCTTAGCCAGCCTCGCGTCAACACTGGCTGTGATGAGTGCGAGCTCTGGTGGCCTGACCTCTTTCTTTGGTTTTGGGTGTTTGATTCAAGGTTTGGAAAATCCTCCCAGCCCCCCCACCCACCCAGCAGCACTGAAAGCTCACTCAGATATATTTGGAAGCTTCTCTGTCTCAAAATAAGATAATCCTCCACACCTGTCTCAGTCATCCCAAACATTTTCAGGATAAGACATCAGTTAAGAGCAGGGATGTACATGCTGGATCTTTTTTTTTTTTCATTTGACAGGAGTCAGTTGCTGCTCCTAATTTGCCTTGAAAACCACATATTTGCTTGAAAAGTTAATATTTCAGGTAAATGCAGGAGATGTGCTGGAAGACCATTCGCATCAAGAGCAGGTGATGTTTTTTTCTCTTGTGTTTTGAGCTCATAGCTCTGCATTGAGTCCCCTGTTAAGTGCTTTGACTGGTTTTTCAGTGTAAACGTCAGTGAGAGGGCGAGCAGGCTGAAGCCACACCTCCACCGATGACAGAGCAGCTTCACCCTCTGACAGCGTTTTCAGTTCGTCGTCCATTTTAACACAGGGAGGGTCTATTTATACTCAAAGTTCAGCAGACTTTGCGGCACTTTTGTTTTGTATATTAATCTTGTGCAAATAAAACCGTATCCTCTGACGCAGTCTTGTATTTGACTTGAGCGGTTTGTGTACTGTATGATGTGTCAGATCAAATTTTAAGCAACAGTGGATGAAGACAACTGCTGCAAACGAGTGAGGACACAACCAATACTTCATGAAATCTGTTTAATCTAAAAATGTCTTTTCTACCTACTGTAGGTCAGAATATTTGATGAAAGCTGCTGTGAAGCAGGATTTTCATGTCAACAGTTAAATTTTATATATATGTCCTATATGTTTTCACATATAGGAAATTTGCCCTGGTGCTTTGGTGCATAACAATTAAGTAGAAAATATAAAGAAAGGTAAAAAAAAAACAAAACAAGTAGGTCAAGAAGCATAAATAGAAAATAGACAGTAAAATATAAAAAAATATGCCATCTAACTTTTACTCAAATGAAAGTGCTGTACAGTTTTGTGCAGGAATGTACAAAAGTTCACAGTACAAAATATAACGAGTGTTTTCCAAAAGATGTGTGTTAATGTAATGCTTTGAGTGAGTATTGAAGACTTTAATGTTTAGTGTAAATGGGGTGGGGTAACAGTCTGTGTCTGTGGGGTCCCTGGTCTTGCTGATAAAGCCAGCTCCAGTAGAGGAAAACATTGATCTTGTGGTTTTGGTCCTAATGGACCGCAGCCTCCTGCCAGATGGGAGTGTCTCTGACAGGCCGTGTCAGAGGAGGGAGGGCTCGCTGATAACTCACCACAAACTCTTTCTGTTATATTCCTGCAGGCTCTCTCATTATTCCTCTCATCTCTGCGTGCTCATGAGGTGTACTCGAGAAGGCTCAGGATAAGCATCTTTTTTTTTTTTTTTTGCTCACCCTGAAACATTTTGTCAAGACACTCTGCCTCAAATTGTGCTCCCATAGCAAATTCGTGCATATTCACATCCACTCATATCTCTGCATGGGCTTTTTATGTACCTACACCACCTCTAACATTAGTTTTGTTCACTCTGAACACACCTCTGGCTGTGGCCCTGTTTATAATGCACTGTTGCCAGGCCATCTAGCAGAGGATAACCTTGCATAGACTGGTGCTAAACTGGCATTTCAGGACAATGCTTTTGGATTAGTCATCATGGCTGCTTATGATCTCATTTGCAACACACCACAAGGCCAATCATAACCGCTTCTCTCAGATGGTTCATGAATATTCACACAGATACAGTGTGTTCACACACAAAGGCAAATACAGGCTGCCGCGTTCTCTGGGTAAACAGTCGAAGCTGCGGCACAGACAGCAAATGTTCCTGTAATATCTCACCGAAGACATCGCTGGGGAAAGTGCCGAGATGGGTGGTGGTGGAATGTAACTGCTTGTTTTGCAATGCTTGTCACTCTCTCTAACCCTCTCTCCTGCTCTCTCTCCCCTCCTTGTGAAATAAGTCATGAGGTAAATTATCATACCACGGGTAAATAATTAGGCAGCTCGGGGAGGAAATGTGCGTGCCTGGCAGCCCCATAACAACTGGCTGTCACTCCATGAAATGTCAAAGACGAGGCCAGAGCGATCACCCCAGCAGGTTGTCTTGGCGTGCGCTGAGTGTTTCCACTGTGGACTTCCCCTGCCTTTTCTTTTTCTGGAAGCCTTGACTTAGCCATGGTGACAGAAAGAGGACGCACAACTCATGAAAACACAATAGATGATGAACAAGCAGTCACAGGACTGACTTCAACACAGTGAGCCGTGGCAGTTAACATGCAGGATGAGCCTGAGTGGTGTTCCCACTGGAAAATACCAACCCAGTGACCTCTGGGGAAGAAAACTGGGGGTTATGAATAGAAAATGGCTTTTACATATGTGAGTGACTCCCAGGAGGAGCCAGTTACTATAAAAAGAGACGCTCACAGGGTTACACTGACAGAATGGAGTTCCCCTTTAATGCCACAGTCCTGAGATAGGCACAGTGTCAGGTTTCCCAGTTGTATCTGCTGTTTGTGTATGACAAATAAGCAATAGCCTATTTGGCAGAGGGTTTGAAACTAGAAGCTGCTCGGGGAGTGTGACTGTCTTGATTTTCCCCCATGAGTATAATGGATCAGTGTCACAAGATACTACAGGCATCAAAGGTCAGGAAACAAACTGATGGTGAATGTGGGAAATAGGAGCAATACAATGTCCATGTTTTCAAAAGAAGAACAAGCAAGACAGCTTGAAAGAGAGATGAGCTGGAAACTGTAGGCTATCACCGAACACCCTGCTGGTGTGGATGACTTAAACAAGTGTTTTTATCTGCTCTGTTATCACTTTCTTCTTCTTCTTCTTCTTCTTCTTCTAATTATTATTATTAGTAGTATTAGTATTAGTATCATTATGTCTTCATTTTCTTGCAATTCCGCCATTTTATTTGGGTCAGGAAATTAAATGCATGTCTCCCCGTGTCCGTGTATGATAGCCTTGGCTGCCCCCCGCCCTGTGTACAGAAATCTCGCCGTTCCCTCTCCCATGTGACCGCCCCTGCTTATTGGCCGAGGGATGCTTTGGGCCGCTCCGATTGGATTAATGAAGATTTACGTCAAGGTAGTCACAGTTACCCAGAGAGAGACAGGAAGTGGTGGGATTTTTCTTTTAAAATAAACGCATCCGATTTGTTACAAGTAACTAAGTGTACATTGCAATTTTGGGAAACAAGTTAAAGAGGAAGCATCATCAATGATCCCAGTGTGTGAAGTCGAGGGATAATTATACACGTATATGAATAACAAGGGCATCACCATTATGGCTGGATTGAGATGGGAACAATTGATATGCTGGGCTCTCATTCACCCTTCTTCCTCCACCTCATTATGCTAAAATATTGTCTGGCTACAGATTTGCTGCATGATAATTTGGTTAAATATATGAATTTTGTCATATCCAAAAAAACAGCACAAAACTGAAACAATTGGGGTCTTAAAAATAGATTTTGTATTCCCAGTGAACCTTGCATGTAATGAAATTATTAAACGCAGGTGACATGTAGTTAAACTCGTCGCTTTAGGAGCCATTCGGAGTGTTGGTCTCGAGGCAGTTGTCCGCTTTATCTTGTCCATACAGCCTTCAATACAGCCGCTGTTTCACAACCAAATACAAGGGTTTTACTTTGGCATTTCTTGACCGGAACTTTGGCTTTGACTTATTAACGCTACCTTTACCGAAGCAGCTTTGAGCAGCAAGCAAACGGTAGACGAGCTACGATGCTCTCCGCTTCCATCAACCGGGAAGATAATAAAAACGGAAGACGAGGTGAGGCTTTGCTTTCCCGAGACGGACATCTTAGCACCGAGTAGACAAAAGAGGAGTCGTGAGAGACCTGTGTGAGTGAGTGTTTCCTGTGTGCCGGGGGCCGCTGCTGTAGAGCCGGGCTCAGACAGGACAGGGCGGGGTGATGTTTAGGTTCCGGTATAAAGCCAGCGAGAAAATGAGAACCAGACGAGGTGTGGAGCCGGCTGCCGACGCTGTCGTGTTTTACCGGAGACTAGAATGAGAAGTTTACCGTCCAGGTGGAACAGGGCGGCAGTGTAACCGTCTGGAGAGGCCGCTGGCGGGGGAGAAGCGTGTCTCTGCGGCGCCCCTCCGCCCCTTGTATGTCAATAAGATGAGGACGCTATTTACATTCTGTTGTCTCTTCCTTATTACCCGCGGAGCGGACCGGGCGTGGGCCACCGGAAACCTAACAGTCGACAGCAGCAACGACACCAACCTGACGGCTGACAGCAGCAGCAGGTACATCAGAATCGGAGACGGGTCATCGCAGGAATTTGAGTTTCCTGAAAACACCAACGGCGTGATTGTAATTTCCAGCCAGTACCGGAGCGCTGCGGCCAGCAGGAAGGGCCGCCAGAGCTGGAAGCAGACCGTGAGAGTCCGCTCCCTGGACCCGGAGGTCCTCTCCATCCTCAATGTAACGGACAGCGGCCACGCAGGACCAGCCAAGAGTTACATTATCAGCATCCGGTCCGGGTTCCCAGGCAGGGCTCAGCTGCAGATCCAGCTGCTGGACCTGGACCAGGATTCGGTTCCGGTTCTGATCGAGGAGAGAACGGATTACTCCATCAGAGTGGCGCCCGGTAATGATGACCCGGCCGCTCGGCTCGTCCAGTCGGGCGGCCTGTCCCATTTCTCTGAGAACCCTGTGCTGTTCGCCTTGCTGCCCCTCATCTTTGTCAACAAGTGTGCCTTCGGGTGCAAGGTGGAGGTGGAGGTGCTGCGGGGTCTGCTGAAGAGCCCCGTGCCACTGCTCTTAGGGGTGCTGGGTCAGTTCCTGGTGATGCCATTTTATGCCTACTGTGTATCCCAGCTGGCCTCACTGCCCAAAGCGCTCTCTCTGGGCCTGGTCATCACCTGCTCTGCCCCCGGCGGTGGCGGTGGCTACCTGTACAGCCTGCTGCTCGGGGGAGACGTCACCCTGGCCATCTCCATGACCTTGGTCTCCACCGTGGTGGCGACAGCAGCCATGCCTTTATCATCAGCCCTGTATGGTCGGCTGCTGGGCGTCCATGCTGCCCTGCACGTGCCATTTGTGAAGATCCTTGGCACCCTCCTGTTCATCGCCATCCCCATCTCACTGGGCATGCTGGTCAAGCTGCGCCTGCCCGCCCTCTCGCGCGTCCTGCTGGCACTCATAAGACCATTCAGCTTCGTGCTCATCGTAGGTGGCATCTTCATGGCCTACCAAATGGGTGCGTTCATCCTGGCGAACGTCAGGCCGCAGATTGTGGCAGTTGGGGTGACGGTGCCTTTGCTGGGGCTGATGGTCGGAGCCATCTTGGCCAAGCTGGCGGGCCTGACCCCGTCACAGAGGAAGACGGTCAGCATCGAGGTAGGCGTCCAGAACAGTCTTCTTGCACTCGCCGTCATGCAGCTGTCCTTCCGCCGGGCGGAGGCCGACTTCGCGTCCCAGGCGCCCTTCATCGTGGCCCTCAGCAGCACCTCGGAGATGCTGCTCATCGTTCTGGGGTACTTTGCCCAGCGGAGGCTGTGCGGGTCTGCCGTCCCCAGGAGTGACGCCTGATTGTAGCTGCAGTTTTTTTTTTTTTTTTTTGTTCGGAACTTTTTGACGAATGAACCCTTTCAAAACCTGTGGAGTTTTTTTGTCCCACAGTCTTTGACCACAAGACACCCAACAACTACAAATCCAGTAATCACCTTTGTGGTACACAGGACAGTGAATGGACTTTTGTGTTTTGTCATTGTTTTCGTATTTTTCATGAAAACCAAAGGCCTTTTACCCTGCTGAGACCTTTTTGTGTTTATTTTACAGTCTGTACTTTTTAAAAACAGATTATACTGTGAGGTACTTCGTGTAAATATTCCTAAGAAGAGAAATACCTATAAAAAAGATATTTTTGTACCAGATTACTTTTTGTAATCAAAAAGCAAAGATCATGTTTACAAGAGGTCCATGTGTCTTAGCCGGGGGGAGAATTTTGAGGGTGAAGTGGAATCGTTTGTGAATCAAACAGGAACATGATGATGTTTTGAAAGTATTTGCTACTGATTGTGTTCCCTGGATCTGCGAATCCACGTACTTGAATATTTGAGAGGAGAGATGAAGAAAAAAGAAAATAAAACTCATTGTTAAAGCAGGCCTCAGTTTGTCAAGAGTGTGTGTGCCAAGAAACATGTCAAACAGGTCAGTGTTACGAAAGAGCCAGCAGGCTGTTTGTGGTTGGAGAGCTGAGACCAGGCCGCATTTTAGCAGAATACCAACATGTGGTTGCTTGCACGTAGCGACTGTTTGGTTTCACTTTTGCTCACAGATGGTGAAACTGACGGTTGTTCACTGACTTGCATATTGGAAGAACAGCTTCACAATGTGCATTGAAATCCCCACGTGGAACATTTTGTCTTATGGAGTTTCTAATGTCTTTAGATTAAAGCTACTGTTGCTACATTTAATGTCTTATTTAATATATTTAGATATGGTAGTTTCATGGCAGACAGCAGTCATTGTTTCATGTTTTCCATACGGGCAACGTGTTGCATCTTGATTGAATCAGACAAAAAGTAGGGTAATCAAAAAGCAAACATGGCTGCACTGACTGGGCTGCTTTTAAAAGGTCAGTGCGCACGCACACACACACACACACACACACACACACACACACACACACACAGAGCATTTTCCATTTACTTTGGATTTATCTGCTGAACGTTTGAAATATTCATCTTCGCATCATCTGTTACCATGGTGAAAGTAACTAAACAAGTTTCGTCAGATACTGTACGAGGAACAGCTCTGAGGTATGTTAACTGAATATTTTAATTTCATGCCACTTAATACTTCACTGCATTTAAGAGGAAAGTGTATGTTAAACTTCACTTTGCAGATAGAAATTTAATATCCATAGAAAGTACCAGGCACTGGTGTTCAGTAACTTAAACCACCCAACAGTTTATAAAATAGCTTTAATCAGCTGGGACTGTGTGTAAAACATGAATAAAAACAGAATGGGATCATTTTGAGCCCATGTATTAATATCCTTTATCCAATCATGTGTTCACAAAGTGGTGAACCTCTCTCCACCCTCACTTGTGAACGACTGATCCTTTCCAGGATGCCCCTTTCATAGCCAATCATGATACTATCACCTGTTACCAATGAACCTGTTTACCTGTGGAATGTTCCAAACAGGTGTTTCTGGAGCATTCCACAACTTTTTCAGTCTTTAGTTGAAGCATGTTGCTGCATCAAGATCAGAATAAGCAGATAGTTACGAAAATCAATGAAGCTGATGAGGGCAAACATTAAATATATTGTCTTTGTACTTCAATAGAATATTTGTTGAGAAGGATTATCAAATTCTCACATTCTGTTTTATCTATGTTTTACTTGTTAATGCATCAGTGTTATCCAACAGTGTAATATGTAACAGTCTGACTGGCATATTCCATTTTGAATAAGTACATTTTGCTGCCAAGACTCGTGTACTTTGACTTAAGAAATAATTTGAATGCAAGACTGTCACTGATAACACAGTGCTTTCACAGTGCAGTATTGCTACATCTCCTTTAGTAAAGTGGAAAAACTCACTGGTGAAGTGTCACAGAGCACACTGTCGACAGTTTTCCATGGGGCCATTGCTTTGGTACAAAGTGCTTTCAGTGTTTACAGTGTGTTCTGTGGATCCTTCAGAGTACAGACAACGTTGTTGAATGTCATGTTGCTGGAGATCTTTTATAATGTGCTTTTTTGTACTTCTCTGAGCACAGCAGAGCTCCTTTATTTAAACTGGTGGCAGAATGTCAGTGGAAGATATCTGAATACCCTGGGAAATGAAACCAAGTGTGTGACCTATGTGTGAGATACTAGCAGTGGTAAAAGAGAAAGTATGTTTGCTTAGCGCTTCCCAGGAAGGCTTTGAGTAAGAATGATGAAGTACATGAGGCAGAAATGAAAACTGGAATCAGAGAGGGTGAAAGGTTTTGAAGGAGGACTAGTCTGTGAGATAACATGAGGGGGAAGAGAGCTTGAAAAAGTCCATAAAAAGAAACGGCGCCAAAGGCCAGTATGGGCACTAAATCTATGTGTGTCACAGTTCAGTTCAATAACTACTGTGCAAAGTCCAGTTCCTCTCAGCTGACTTGTTGAACAGCATTCTGTGATTCATGGTAAGAACCGAACGCCTCTTTGTTCTTTAACCATTGATGTGAACAATAGAGGGTTCAACATTCAGATTATACTCTCAGCGTTCATAATCAGCACTCATAATCAACCTAAGAAACCGCTCCACTCAATGAAGCCGGTATTTTTCTATAAAGGCTGCATTTCCTGTTTACGCGTCAGGAGCAGCGGACTTTGATGTGCCTTCATTACCATGTTTTCTGTGGAGGGTTTGTGGTGGAAAACAGGGGAGTTCAGGCCTGCTGTTTTGGCTGAGCTCTCAGGAATGTAGCACAGCTGTAAAGCCTCCAGGCGGAGCTGACAGTGCTGTGTGGCTGCCTCGCTCAGGAGGGGAAGTCCAGCTCTCTGTGTTTCTCACAAGGGAACGATGACTGTAAGAGCAGAACGATCTCTCTCAGCCATGGCCGCTTCCCTCTTCCTCGTGTATTAAAACACGTCATCCTTTTGTGGGAGTGCTATTGATTTTTGCCATTGGAGAAATGTGTCATGGACGGAGCTGTTCCCTGAGCTGTATGAGAGGAACTGTAACACATGTGGGATCAGTAGAAACTGAATATGTCGTCTTTTTAAAGCTCAATAATGTCTTTTACCTTTTAAACACTTAACCTTTTAGATTGAAAAACAGTGTTTGTGACGTAACCGAGCTCAAATGTGACATTTTTTGAAAACACAAATAGAAATGAGAAAAGTGGGAGGGAGTCCAACGCACTCCCACCTCGTTCGACATAATAATCTCATTTGTTTGTTTTTTATAACAAAACCATTTTCCTCCATCTTGTTCCCTCTTAGCCGATCATTTGTTTCACAGTTTGAATTTTGCCCGTTCTCTCTTTCCAGCCGTGGGTGCACGGAAAGGATTTCTGTAAACATCATTAAGTTTCAAAGCAGAAATCCATTACATTTTCAGTAAATATAGGACGTCATTCTCAAACTGAATTTCTGCTGTCATGCAGCCAAGTAATCCACGACAAGAGGCTCTCTGATACTTCCTGCGGTCTCTGTGATATTGTACACTAGACCATATCATATTTTGTCTAAATGAAAAATGGTTTTTGTTGTTTCCTCTTCAGCACATTAATGTCACTGATAAATTATACAGAACTTGTTGAATTGGTGTGATAAAATGGCACTTCTGCGTGTGATGATGGGTATCAATCTGACAAACTGCATGCAGTAGTTCTGTGCTGGCCTACGTGTCTCCCCCGCTCAAACGCATCACCCTGGATCTTCATCCCATCTAACTTAGGTTGTGCATCTTCATCATGTCCCTGTTCTAAAATTTTACAGAAGCTTTTCATTTGATTTTAACATTACTTGGTTCATTTTTTAGTGTTGCAGGACACTGACTGATCTCCATCTAAATCCAAGATTATGTTAATAGCTTCTAGCTGGGAGACATTGAAACAGATGACTGGTGGTCCGTATTTTAACTGCAGTTCCTCACAGGAGATGATTAGTTTTTTATTCATATTGTGTCTAAACATACCCAAACTCTTTTGAGACCATTTCACATAAACATCTTGTTCACTCCCTGCAAGGAAGAGTAGCGCCTCTGTCCTCATCATTCACTGTAGCAGCAGGGACACAGGAGAGGTCAGCAGCATCAAACTGGTCACCATGATGAAGGAGGATCTGCACCACCTTCACCTCCATCATCCTGGCATGAGGGTTATATTTTCAATAGTGGAAGGCTGGTGCCAATCCAGTGAAGAGTCGTTTCACACCTATGGGACATAATATGTTTTTAAGTACATGTAGATGCTTCTTAAGTTTTAAAAATATAGATATAGATGATTGGTTATAATATTGGGTGAGGTATAGGGAGATATTTGTGTATACATGATGGGACCCTGTGGAGAAGAGGTAGGAAGGTTGAACATGTGAGCAACAGTTGCTGGAAACAGAAAAGAAGAGGTCCAAATGTGTTTATCCCTGTCACCAGAAATGTTAATAAGTGTAAAAAGGTTTTAAATATGAGTGAGGGGCTGACAGCTTTGCTTTGAAAGCGATAGGTTCAGTAAGATCAGTTCTGGATTATAGGTGTGTGGCGAATAGGTCAGCATTAAAGGATACGAAGTGCAGCTTTTAAAACAACATGTGTGCCAGTGTTGCAGGTAGGCATGGGAGAAATGCCGTTGGAGTTAAATTATGATGATATATTCTGTGAATTTACAAGGATATAATAACCATCCAACAGTAAGTGCTAATGAGCCATGCTGGGAACGTGGAAAAGGGCCAACAAAGAGCTGTGGTTGGGTCGTTGAAACAAAGGTGAGTGAAATGGGTTTGCTGGAGTTCCTCTCCACCTGTTGTTCTGCCAGCTATACATCCTACACATCCCTGTCACAGCCACAGACAGATCTAAGCCTCCTTGAACTGATAAGAGATGAATGTGGGGGAAATTGTGCAGTCTTTAATTCACACATCAGAAGGAATTACTAAAGTTATTTACAGATTTCTATAGATGCTATTGAAGACAGGTAGAACAGCAGAGGCAGTAATAAGATATCTTTTCAAGAATAACCATTGGTTGAGAGTGCAGGGTCTGGAGGATGAAACAGGAAAGTGGAGAGGGTGATAACAACACCAAGGAGAGGTCATACAGGTCTAAATGATTTATGTGATTGAAAAGCATCAAAATACAAAGTTTGAATATTGTGGGGAAGAAGAAACAGCCTTAAATTGTATTGCCAGGAGTCTGATTCAGAGAGAGAAAGTTTAAAAGAACACCTCTACTATTCAGGATCAACAAGAATAATCAATGGAATTTGAGAATTTTTATTTATTCAATTTGTTTTCTTTTTAAATTTAATAATTTCTATTGTGTTTATTGTTTTTACGCTTTAGAGAGGTGTATCATTAGCTCAGCCCAGATCAGTAGGTGGCGGTAATGCATTGGAGGCCGTTACCAAGCCGCCAATACAGAAAAAGAAGAAGAAATCTATGACGTACAGTGAAACAGCGCGTGCGCAGGACGTTGCGTCTTGTGTCTCGCTTCAAATTCAGATTGAACCGCGAACGCAGCACGGAAGAGGAGCCCCGGAGGTAAACAGAGGACGTAAGTCAGTGTAAGTTATCTGAATCTGTCCGTGTTTTAAAAGCACCATTACACACACACACACACACACACACACACACACACACACACACACACACACACACACACACACACACACACACACACACACAGCAGTGTCAGCCCGGGAATGGAAGGCGTTTCCCTCTTTTATTGATACAACTCTGGTGTCGGTTATTTGCTGCTAACAGCGTTAAAGTAGCGTTGTCGAAGATTTCAGTCCCGGTTGATTTGGTGACACCTTCTTAATGGTGGCAACAGCAAATTCTTTTTAATAATACACTGACACAGGAGATCCACAGGAGTCCATGGAGGCCAGCAGCAGCTCTTCTCCCACAAAACAACAAATACACACTACTCTCAACTTACAGAAGATGATTTGCTATTCATGGGTGCGATGATGGTGCTAAGCCCCATCAGACATGAGATTGGGAGGCAAATCTGACTGGCGTTTTGGAATTCACATTTTCTGAAAGGTGGAGCGAGCAAAAAAGACAGAAGGTCTCGATACAATGGGGAATATTTCTTTTAAAAAAACACGAAAAAGTGTATTTTGCAGAATATGTGACTTAAGTATACATTTTCTAATGTTAAATGTCTTCTCATCCATTAGTTTGATTGATGAAATTTACCAGGTAACTGTTAATAATGTGTAAATGGCTGTTTTTTTTAATCAGTTGAATGTGTCTGTCTTTCAGGAAAATGAGTGAGCTGGAGGATGTCAGCCACCACATTCAAGACAGGATATCATCCTTACAACGCTTGCTGGATTTGTCAGTTGCTGGTATGAGAGCGATTTATGTGGGTCCATTGGCTTTTCTTCTGTTTCATTATTGTGTAAAGCTAAAGCAGCTTGTCATAAAAGCTGTCATTGTGCTCTTTGTTTCTCTTTCCACATTTAGAATTGCCTCAAAATAAGATGAAGAAACTTGGACAAGAACTCTTTGCACTCGAGAGACTTCTGGAGGAGTTTGAACAATGTGTTGGCCAACAGAAAGAGCAACTAAAGCACCTCAAGGTAAACTGGGGGCCTGTTGTTTGTGCAGCTGATGCTCGTGTAAAATCAACCCTTCATGCAGCTGCTAACAGTGAATTCACCCAGCCATGACCTCTTTTTAGTTTGTTTTCATTGCTGCATTAACTTAGAACCTAATCAATACTGGAGTTTTGAGGCCAGTATTGATATTTGGCCATGTATTATTTTGCTTTTTTATTCACACACACACACACACACACACACACACACACACACACACACACANACAAAGACATTTGAAGACGTCAGTTTGGACTCTGGGATGTTGTGATGAGCATTTTTCACAGTTTTCTGAGGTTTTAGAGACCAAACAATTAATGGAGGAAATTACTAGCAGATGAATCGATAGTGTAAACAGTCATAAGTTACAGCTCTACTAAATCCTGAATTTTAAAATGGCATCATGTGTACAGAACAGGGCTGTACTGAATCATTCAAATCCTCAGTAGAAGCTTAAAATGTAAAAAAATGACGTTCAATACAGCCTGACTACAGAGAAAGTATAAACCGATTTTTACATTTGTCAAGCTGCTTTTGGAATAAGTTTAAGTAGCTCAAAATCACTAATTTGCCTTTGAACGCTTTACAACCTGGACAACATGCAAGGTGTTCTATCTTCAGACCCTCAGTTCAAATAAGGGGAAGCTCTCTTAAGCCTCAAGAAATCCTTCACCCAGGACAGACAGACAAGCAATAGATGCACAGAGGACACATAGACTACAATAAAAACACAACATGAGAGAGAGAATTTCAGTTGTAAGTAAATAAAGTACACATTATATTCAGAATATAAGATTAAGTGCAATACGTGAGAGTGAAGGTATTTGGTTTGAAGACTGTGGATCAGAAAGATGTCAAATAACACTCAGAAGTGGTGTTTGAATGTCAGCATTGCACACAGTGAATCGACCTTTGCAGATCTATACAGGGTTTGTGAGTGCATCTTTGTCTTTTCACTTAAACAGCGTGAACTAGGAACTGTTCATAAGGTGTGCTGGTAATCTTCCAAAGCTTATCTCTAACACAGAGCAGAAGCTGCCTTCACAGCTCCTCCCCAGATTTTTCCCTCCTTTTGTAACTATCTTTGTATCCAAACACACAATACCATACCAACAGAAAACAACCTTCAGCACTGACTGACTGATGTCTCCTGTTCAATGTTCTCTCATGTCACAGTGGAAGTGAACCGTTGAACCAGAAAGAAGCCGCAGATGTTCAGCCGGCTCAGCTGGAAAATGTCAAAAAGACCAACAAGAGCGTTGTCAGAGAGATGGAGTTTATCACTCTGCCAGAGTTTGAGAGCATCCCTCAGTAAGTGTCGTCCTTCTAGTATCCAACATGACATGATTATTAATATTGTTCATGATGTTTTTTGGACATGTTGTTCATCTATTATATAAGACAAGGGGACATGTGGCCAGAGGAGTATGAACAGTACAATGAAGGCCACAGTGTGTTATTAGTCCAAGTAATTTAGCAATTCTGATATTATTGTGAGACCTTGGACTTTTTTCAATTCCTGCACTCATTCTTCAAAAGTTGCTCAATCATCTTCTACTGTTAACCAAACAGCACACTAATCTAATACAGAACCAGTGTCAGAGGTGAAAAAAGTCTGACCTTGAGCTCTCGTTTTCCACCAGTTCAGATCTCAGCCAACCTTTCCTAACTGTACATTAAGCACCGCAACAGTAAACAGCTGCACTTAAAAGGACATTTTATTTATAGAGTTTAGGAGCAGTAATTAGCCTGGCTGTCAACACTGCTTAACAGGACTAATTCCGGGCAAAGAATATTCTGAGTGGAGCTGAAATGATTTGTAACGGCCCTTGGCTTGGATTAGCAAGACCCAGCCTCAAACTAATGCTGTGTGTTTTATTTTTCTCCCAATCATCTCAGGCACTGTGGAAAACACTGAAAAGATATACAGAAATATCAATACGTATCTATAACTTCCCACATTAGAATTAAACACGGTAAATAAGATGATTGACAGGGAGTTGATATAATTATTTAAATTAGTCCCCAAGTTATGATGTTGTTGAATGACCCAGTCCCTGTAGTGCAGATGTCAAGTGGCTAAAACATCTCTCGATGAGGTTACAGGCTGAGACGAGCTAGATTCAATCAGCTGCACAGCCGTCCACATTCAGATACATGCTGCAAGAATTCAACAAGTTCAGACACAATTCTAAAATCATTGCAAATTACAGCATAAATTACCCCTCAATGCATCACCCACCACCCAACGTACAGATAAAAACCAGTGGTGCTTTCATTAGATGGTGTTGCATGTTTCTAATGCAAACAGACGGAGCAGAGGAATATTTCCATCTGTTTGAATGAATGACAGGACCTGTAGTAAAAGCAATCAGACCACTTTACGCACTTCACTCTGCTCACCAAGGGCTCAGGATTTACACAGTTTCCTCTTATTTTCATCTCAGGATATGTCGACGTTTCTTGCCTGTTCAGTCTTCCGCGGTCGCTGTTTGATGACTCACATCTGCTTCTCTCTGTTTCATGCGATTGTAAACTGAACATCTTTAGGTTTTGAACTGTTGGTCAGACAGAACAAGACATTTAAATTCACCATCTGGGGCTCAGCGGAGTTGTGGTCTTTCACTCTTTTCTGACATTGTCTGGACCAAACAGTTAAACAAGTGCTTGGTTTTGGTTGAAAAAACATGATGATATGAAGTTTGACCATACCCCCGGCTCTA
This sequence comes from Chaetodon trifasciatus, assembly GCA_037975065.1. Classification (NCBI taxonomy): domain Eukaryota; kingdom Metazoa; phylum Chordata; class Actinopteri; order Chaetodontiformes; family Chaetodontidae; genus Chaetodon; species Chaetodon trifasciatus. The sequence goes on along the minus strand of JBBMOE010000002.1, from coordinate 381,388 downwards.
CATTTTAAAGAGGAGGGGGGTTTTGTATTGCTGAGAGATCACTTTTGTGTATGTGTGTGTCTTCTTTAAGCTTCATGTTGTTTTCTAAGTCTGAACATTGTGTGTCACTCAGGTACATGAAAGGACGTGTATCATATGACCAGCTTAATGCTGCGGTGCAGAATATTAACACGGCTGTGAAGGCTAAGTACAAAATCCTCCATCAGTCGGTGAAAACTCTCAACAATCATGCACGCAAGCTGCGCCAGCGCTTTAAGGACCAAGAGAACAAAGACACCAAAGGTACAGACAGCAAGCCTTTGCTCAGCAGCTGACACTGTGACTGATGATTTGGATTATGCATCTCATTTAGTGGGCAAGGCAAGAAGCAATTCAAAGTGCTTTACAGAAGCATAAAAATACATTAAAATCATACATTTCAAAGAAAGAAAGAAAGAATGAAAGAAAGAAAGAGATTAGAAGAGAATAGAAAAATAAAAATAAAATACAATTAAAGGAAAATTACAAAAACAGAAGCCAGTAAAAGACAATAATTTAGCATTTAGAATGATTAAGAAGTCATCGAGCAAATATATTCATTTTAATTAAAAGCTGTAGCAAATAATAATGTTTTCAACCCTGATTTAAATGAGCTGACAGTTGGTGCAGACCTCAGGTGTGCAGGGAGAATGTTCCACAGGTGAGGAGCATAATAACTGAAAGCTGCTTCACTTTATTTGGTTCTCATTCTGGGCACACACTATAGACCTGTCCCTGATGACCTGAGAGGTCTGGATGCTTCATATGGAGTTAATAAACTAGAATATATTTTGGTCCTAGACCATTTAATGCTTTGTAGACCAACAGTAAGATTTTGAAGTCTATTCTTTGACTCACAGGAAGCCAATGTAGTGATCTGAGGACTGGTGTGATATGGTCCATTTTTCTGGTGTTTGTAAGGACTCGTGTGGCAGCATTTTGAATCAGCTGCAGTTGCCTAATTGATTTTTTGTTTAGGCCAGTAAAGACTCCATTGCAATAGTCCAACCTACTGAAAATAAATGCATGAACAAGTTTTTCCAGGTCTTCTTTGGACAGACATCCCTTAATTCTGGATATATTTTTCAGGTGGTAGTAGGCTGATTTGGTAATGAGCTTTAAATGGTTGTTAAACGTCAGGTCAGAATCAATAATTACACCAAGATTTCTGGCTTTATCTGTTGTTGTCAGTGACATGGAGTTAAGGTGAGCACTGATCTTTGACCTTTCATTTTTGGGGCCAAATACAATCACTTCTGTCTTATCTGCATTAAGCTGAAGAAAATTCTGGCACATCCACACATTGATTTGATGAATACACTCACTCAGTGAAAGTAAGGGACTGTAGTCATGTGATGACACAGAAATATAAAGTTGTGTATCATCTGCATAAGTATGATAAGAAATATTATGATGCTCCATAATCTGAGCTAGGGGCAACATGTAGATATTGAAAAGAAGTGGTCCGAGAATGGACCCTTGTGGCACACCACACATCATCTTTTTTCGTTCAGACACATGCTCACCAATTGACACAAAGTAGTCTCTATCTTGTAAATAGGAATAGTGGGATGATTTGATGACACATTGTATGATGTGCCCTGAATGCAGCACTGAACACCTTCACGGCTGTAACCTGGACATAAAATCATGCAAGAGGGTTGTTGTTTACAGACATCATGAGTGCATACAAACTGATATAGCACTGGTCTCACTTTGTGTTAAAATGTCTTTCAGGTCAGTATTTTGTGGTGGAGGATGATATCCGTGAATTTGCTCAGATAAAAGTGGACAAACGATTTCAGGGGATTCTGAACATGCTGCGACACTGCCAGCGCCTACGGGAGCTTCGAGGAGGGGGCCTGACCCGCTACATGTTGCTGTGACAAGACTCAATCAGACGCATTGTGCTTTCAGTTGGGTTTTTTTTCCTCTTCATTATGCCGACTTAGTAGGCCAACAGAGTTTGTATATTTGCATATTTCCTGGTTAATTGTAGTCACAAGGCTTTTCACAGACTACATGTTCGGAAGACCGCTTCGTGCATTGCGGACACGAGACACGAGAGGTGTTTGATTTGTCAGCGCAGTCATATTGACCAGTCGTTTGATCAGGTTAGTGGCTTCATTGAGTCCATTGTATTACTGCACATTATACAGAGCAACAAGTGACATGTGTCCCTCGCAGACAGACAGAATTGGAGAGAGGCCAAATCTCCTGTCATCAAAATGTACTCACTTCACAGATTTACCCAGAATTATGCTGTCTTTGCCACCTGTAAGTGCACATAATACTGGACTGTGTAATAGATGTTTCTTTGTTTTATATTGTCAAAAAAGTTCTGTATTTGTAAAAATAAAAATCAAAGAAAAGAAAGTCACCTTGTGATTAGTATCTTGAAAGCCTTATCACTCACATATTGAAGCACGCATGTTTACACATGATAATTATGTCAACAATATGAGAAATGCATTTTGAGATATTTAAAAAAAAATGTAACGTGTTAAATGAGGACAGCTTTTCAATGTAGTTATAACGTTCTGTGGAGGTCCTGCCAGAATAAGTTATTGGGTAGGTTGACCTTGAAATAAAATGCTTTAATTCCTTTTTTCTTTTTTCAGGACAAATCTCATTTCTAAATGTTGTCAGTCCTCCAGCTTTAGGAAACAGGTTTAGAATAAGACTTATGTGTTGTTGCTATTTTGTTATTCGTTCTCCATCAGGACTTAAACGTGTCCAGAATCAGGAAGTATCACCGCCGACCTGTCACACCCAGGACACGACCTGTTCCAGCTTCTCCCCTCTGGTGGGCGCTACAGAGGTCTGTACAGCAAAACAAGCAGACACAAGAACAACTTCTTTCCACAGGTCATCTAAAATCTCATACAGTATCAATAACCCTCTGACACCAAAACATCCACTCACTTGCATTACAGAGTAGATTTTCACAGTTTAAATTGCACCGTTTTTAACATGCACATATCATACACTGTCAATATACATGTATGTACTGTACATGATGATCCAGTCCATATACAGTATGTCCATTCAATATTTGCTTCCTTTGTGCTATTTGTATTGTTTACAATTTAGAGAAGACTAACTCATGTATAGATTTTATATTTATGTTGTCAATGCTGCTCTTTGTGTACTCATATACACCTGTTGTGTCAAACTTTATATCAGCAGCACCGCCTCTATTGCTATAACATATATTTAGTATTATGTAGTATATATAGTATGTTTCAGATTAATCTTATTTTTACATGGTGTCAGACTGGTCTTTCCATTACCTTGTTTTATGGCTATATTTAGGTTGTTTCTGGGATGAAATCTTTTATGTTTTCATTATGAATTTGCGTAGTATTCACCTCCTTTATTATGACACACCGAAGCTGGCTTTGGGAGTCACATAATTAGTTCAATGGAGATCATCCGTGTGTAGTCAAGCGGTTTCAGTATACAAACAGCTGTATTTGTAAAGTCCAGGTTTTGGTGAATTCAAACTCGCTGCTTCTAGTTGACAAATATCGAGACCTCGGTGCAGTCTTTCAGTCAGCCCTCCAGGTCTGTCTGTGTCCCACCTTCCTCTGTGTAATGGTCAGCTCTCTGGGTTTTGAATTTGGTGATCTGATTTCAAGTCTTGGTGGAAACCTGTCTTTTCCAACCCTCTGAGTCTGAAATATTCTTAATGGTAGAAGCATGAGCAGAATTACCATCATTGTGTCTAAATTTTGCTTTAGTGTAAAAAGTCTTGACTGGCTTGGGATATGCCAGCTCACAAGTGGAAAGTGAACACAATAGTAATGATGAACTTGACACTCGATGTATTTTGCCCACCCTTAATTGTTACGTCTTCAGAGCATGCACAAGACTCAGAATGTTTCTATAGGGCAGTGAGGAGTGATGATTCACTACTTCCTGCAGAGGCTTAGAGGCTTCAAGATCTGCAACAACATACTGCAGATGTTCTACCAGTCATTGGTGGACAGTGTAACCTTTTATGCACCAGAGGGCGCTGTTGGACTGGATAAGATGTGGATTGTCAAGTTGCCACATCACCAGTTAGAAGTTCAACCACAGGTCTCGTGAGCAAACCTGAACAGCTGTGTATGTCGGCTCGTTGGTCTAGGGGTATGATTCTCGCTTTGGGTGCGAGAGGTCCCGGGTTCAAATCCCGGACGAGCCCAACTTTTAACCTCATCATGGTCTCGCCCACAAACTTCACATCAGAGTTGTCTCCATGTCTGGGATTGTAGTCATGGGTGTACAGTGTGAACAGGATGGGAATGAGCACACAGTCCTGTGGGTCTCTGGTGTTGAGCACTTGAGTGGAGGAGGTATGACCACCAATCTGACCAGTCTGGGATCTCTGTGGTTCCTCAGCGCAGAGTTGAGCATCACTTTCACAGGGGATATTGTGTTGAATACTGATCTGAAATCAACAAACAGCATTCTGATTCAAGCATTATTTTCAAGGTGTGTGAAGACTAAATGGAGGGCAGTGGAGACTGCATCCACTGGGGATCTGTTGGTTCTGAATACAAACTGTTGAGGGTCCAGGCTGGCTGGGATGTTTTCTTTGATGTGCTGGAGAAGTAGTTTTTCAAAGCACCGAAGATCAAACTCTAAACTCAAACTACAGCTGTGGACAGAAAGCTCAATAGCTGAACTCTCTGGAAACATCAATCTTTTCAATTTTCATCAATCTTCTGTGTGCCAACAGCTATCAGTATGAGTGCTTTTAGGGTTCAGTGTTGCATGTCATGAACAGTTAGATGAACATATAATTGCGACCACCAGGGGGCGCAGTTGGACTGGATAAGATGTGGATTGTCAAGTTGCCACATCACCAGTTAGAAGTTCAACCTCAGGTAGAGAGCATGCAGTTACAGCTGTGAACAGCTGTTTCTGTCGGCTCGTTGGTCTAGGGGTATGATTCTCGCTTAGGGTGCGAGAGGTCCCGGGTTCAAATCCCGGACGAGCCCACCTTTTAACCTCTGGGGGTCACAGAAACCTGAGGAGCAATACTGCAGTTTGTTTCTGAAAGAAAATGTGCTTTACATGACTGCAACCTGTCAAATACACAAGTTATTAAACACAGACAGATAAAGCAAAACATGAAAGAACATTAAAACATTTAATACAATAGACGTACATAAACAATACAAAAAACTCATTGTACGTAAGTACAAGTAAGTTAAGTAAGTCAGTTCTTTTAAAAGCTTTTTAAACTGAGGTACTGACAAAGCTTTGTAAACATGTACAGGCTGATGAGTGATGCCAGTTTCAGGTGTAAAGGTTTAATTTTACTGCATTGACTCCGTCAGTGTCTGGTCATGTTTTCTGAATGAGAGGCCAACTACATTTTGCAGAAGTCTGAATATTTCAAAAGCAGATTGTGGGATTTTACACATTACTGCTGTTGTGAAGCTTGTTGCATGAGACTGCATAGATAAACACATTTACAGTAGTGTGACAAACACCCCACATATACTTAGCTAACTATGACAAACACCTCAGACAAGGTTTTGAAGTCAGTACCGGTTGTAATATACCAGATATCACATATTAGTGCATTTTACAACATGCACAAAGTTACGTAAATACAGCAAGGTTAATATAAAGCAGTGTCAGCCAGCTTCTCTGACTGCTACTTGGAAGTGACATATATTACCATTTGCCATTCATTGGGTTTCTCCTCACCACATTTTATTTTAATTTTATTTGAACTCAAGAACTGAGAGCTGCTACACATGTATTAAATTACAAGTTTATTAAGTCAACATTTATTCAGTCACACATGTTAAGTTTCAAATTTATTACAATGTTACATAATATGAAGACATTATGTAACATTTTGATAAATGTGTAACTTCAGATTTGCTATCAACCAACACGGAGACACATCTGGAAAAGCAATTATGTTTTGGCATTAACTAGTAACTTACATCCAACACCAGAAATTTATCCCGCATAGAAATTATGGAAATCACCTTATTAGAATACACAAGCTGTGCCTCCCTCTGCAAGTTAAGGCAAGAAGTCTATCAACAATTAAAATCACCAAAACTCACTGAATTTTACATCGATTTTCAAGCTGTTCAGTTTGTGACAAGTTTAAAATGAACGTAACCTACAGAATTAGTTTAGCAATATGTGCAACGATGACTCATTTTTTAACCTGTATATGTTATAGTGTCATAAAGCTGTCTTTGGGTGCCACTGTGCCGCTCATGGGCTGCACAATGAGGCTGGACTGCTGGTCATTAGAGAGAAGAGATGACTTCATGACAGAGAAGTGGACGGCCCCCTCCTCTCCATTCACCAGATCCACTATCTGTACACACACACACACACACACACGCACACACACATGCACAAGTTGGAAAAGCTTTAATTTACCATTTCTCATACATACTTTAATAACTAACATCACACTATCTTCCAGTTTCTTATATTCCTGTATTTAAATTTTTTATTTAAAAGCTCAATTTTCCAAGAGGTGCTGTGTGGCCTGAGTGGTCACAGCCAGCACAGATAGGCTTGTTGGTCTAGGAGTATGATTCTCGCTTTGGGTGCGATAGGTCCCGGGTTCAAATTCTGGATGAGCACTTCTTAAAACCACCGGGGTCAAACTGGCTTACTGTGCAGTGATGCCTACAGACGGCTCCAGAATATACATTAACTATAGTATGTATGAGATGAAAGCAATTTCCATGAATACAACATTAAACTCTCCATGTATGTTTGCCTTATTTTGATGCAGAAAAGCTGGCGTATGTGCAAAATGATCATTGGTCAATCTCAATGTACACCTGCAGATCAAACTCCAGCTGTGGACAGAAAGCTCAATAGCTGAACTCTCTGGAAACATCAATCTTTTCAATTTTCATCCATCTTCTGTGTGCCAACAGCTATCAGTATGAGTGCTTTTAAGGTTCAGTGTTTCATGTAATGAACAGTCAGATGATCATATAATTGCGACCACCAGAGGGCGCTGTTGGACTGGATAAGATGTGGATTGTCAAGTTGCCACATCACCAGTTAGAAGTTCAACCTCAGGTACTGAGAGCATGCAATTACAGCTGTGAGCAGCTGTGTATGTCGGCTCGTTGGTCTAGGGGTATGATTCTCGCTTAGGGTGCGAGAGGTCCCGGGTTCAAATCCCGGACGAGCCCACCTTTTAACCTCTGGGGGTCACAGAAACCTGAGGAGCAATTCTGCAGTTTGTTTCCGAAAGAAAATGTGCTTTACATGACTGCAACCTGTCAAATACAGAAACCTGCAGCAGCACATGCAGCACATACAGCACATCACCACGTGACTGAACAACAAGATGCTGCAGATGTTCTACCTCTTTGTGATGGCCAGCACCATCTTTTATGCTGCTGTGTATTATACTAGACATATAAGAACATGGTGAACAATTACGTGAAGATCTAGCCCATAACGTTAGTGGCGATTGTGCATAGTACAAATAGGAGGCACAGCCATGATGATGGATGGGTATAGAGTGTCAGTGTGGTGTGGTCCTGAGATGTCCAGAGATGTTATGTCATGTGGTGGAGGGCAGCAAGGTGTTCAGAAGTCTGACATCTTGGGGGAACAAGCTGCTGCAGAACCTCGCTGAGCTGGTCCTGATGCTGCAAAACCTTCTGCCTGATGACAGAGGGGTGAACAGGCTGTGTGGCTACTTTATACTTTACATGTTACCTTCTGAATGTAGTAATTACATCACTGATCACATTGACAGAGGTGTATACACTTTCCATAGAAATATTGTCAATCATTAATTTTTCCAGTGTGATATATGTGCGGTATCCCGTGATTTCTAGTACATGAGATTTGTTTTCTTACTGATAGTTCGGGCTGTGAAGAGTAATCTGCTGTTTGATTTGTTCAGGCTGATAGTAGATATGTCTCCTAGTAGGCAGAGTGAAGGACATAATGGGATGTGGCAGCCCAGGACGACAGAAAGTGACTCTGTGATTTCTCTCCAACAGTGATTAACAGGTGTACAGTCCCAGGGTAGACGCATAATTACGACCATCAGAGGGCACTGTTGGACTGGATAAAATATGGACTGCCAAGTTGTCGCATCACCAGTTAGAAGTTCAACCACAGGTCCACACAACCACAGCTGGATGTGTGTATACATTGGCTCGTTGGTCTAGGGGTATGATTCTCGCTTTGGGTGCGAGAGGTCCCGGGTTCAAATCCCGGACGAGCCCACCTTTAACTTCTGTGGGATCACAGAAACCTGAGGAGCACAGGGCT
>JBBMOE010000002.1:343090-368090 GCA_037975065.1 Chaetodon trifasciatus | reverse complement strand
GTCCTCCTGTTTAAATGTTATACCAGACATCTCAAGGATTCTCCCATATCTTTAACATTTCTACAGCCAAAGAAGAAGAAGAAGAAGAAGAAAAAGAAGAAGAAGAAGAAGAAGAAGAAGAAGAAGAAGAAGAAGAAACATGAGAGGGATGGCAAAAAAAAGTATCTTACCAAATGGAAGGAGCACATAATTGCGACCACCAGAGGGCGGTGTTGGACTGGATAAGATGTGGATTGCCAAGTTGCCACATCACCAGTTAGAAGTCCAGCCACATGTCTCCACTGCATGCAATCACAGCTGTGAGCAGCTGTTTATGTCGGCTCGTTGGTCTAGGGGTATGATTCTCGCTTAGGGTGCGAGAGGTCCCGGGTTCAAATCCCGGACGAGCCCACCTTTAACCTCTGGGGGAGTCACAGAAACCTGAGGATCAGTTGTACAGTTTGTTTACAGAAACCTGCACCAGTAAATATACAGAAGCATCTCATCAAATGATTGAAAAAAAAAAAGTCCCAAATCTCCAGCTGTGTTTGGACCACTTTCGTACGTGGTGTTAGATTTTAAACTGTTTGATTGCAATGCAGCCTGTCAGATCACACAATGAGATTATGACATCCATTGTTTTAAATGCCACTCTCAAAATTCAACAGCATATATGTATATACTATAGATCAGGAGTTCACTCACTCACTCATACACAATCGGTGATAGCAAAATAATATGTAATCAATTAATTAACATAACATATCTTGAGATCGGGCCGGCACAAAACTGAAGTAGACAAGGTTCTAACAGTTAGTTATTTATTTCTGACTCAGACATATTCTTACAACGACATTTACACTAGCTGTAGAAATTGAGACACATGTTTCCGTCATTAAGGAACTGAAAGCAAATTATCTGGTGTAATGTTAATGTGTGAACTCAGCAGTAGCAACAGTCTGCAGGTATACATAGATAAATAACTATTTCAAAGCACTCTGAGTGGACGTACATGTGATGCCTGTCATTGAGCACACCATGACATCTGCACATACATGTCAGAGCAGTAGCAGTCAGGACGACTGCTAAAACCAAATCATTCTGAGGCTTAGCTGCCCAGTGCTGTGCCAGTGGACTAATATGATCAAGTCCACACCAGATGTGATCAGATTAGATTGCTTTAAACTGTGCTGGACAAAGCACAACACTATTAGACTGTACTCAGTAGTATTATATTCCGTGTAGTGTGCTGGACAATGTAGATTATTACTTTCTTACATGGCTCTCATTTTTGCTTTCTAGCTAATCTAATCTTTCATATTGAGTTATATTACATTAAATTAGAGTACATCACATTATATTAGACAGATTAAATTATATTGTGGTATTAAACTGAATTAGACTCTCAAAGTGTGTTGGACAACACACATACTATCATCCTGCATGCAGGTGCATCCTGCACAATATTTTTTCAATTCAGTTTGAACCTACCTCCATGCCCTCCCATTAGAGGACTAATAACTTTGTTCTTTGTTACAATTACTATTTGAGAGTTTGATTTTATTCCTGTCTTTAATCATACCTTAAATTATGATCTGCTGGCTAATCCTAAATAATGATCTAGGTTAGATTACGTCACATTTCTTTTCGCATTTCAATAGATTAGATTCAATTAAATCCAATCGCATCCTGTTCACTTTGATTTGACAGAATTAGATTATTTCAGAATTACTTTAGATTCTTATATAGACAATGTACATGCCTATTATCATGCATGTTTCTTAGTCTTACCTTTCTGGATATTATTACCTTACACTTCAAATTAGAACAGATGAGGCCATGGATCTAACAAATTATCAACAGAAATCTGGAATACATTTGCGTTTTGTTTGCATATAAAATATAACTATATCTGATTTATCTCTCATCTAAGCCTGGTGCCAGCCCTTGTACCAAGTTAATTTAGTTAATGCGTCAGTAAATTTGAAAAAAGAGAATGAAAGAAAGATGAGCTATGGGTTTTTTTTTTTTTTTTTTTTTTTTAATGTTTATTCATTTTATCAGATAATTGTTAGTAATGTTAGTAATGGTCCCTGGGCAAAGCAAGTGTTATATCATCGTTTTTAATGATTTCAAGGAGTTTGTTTGTTTGTCTTTTTTATCAGTTTTATTTACTTATTATTAATTTTGCCTTTTCACTCATGGCTCAACCTATGACAAACCTCATTTGCTGCTATGGAGAAGAAGCCATAGACTCAATCAGATGTGTAGCAAACGCAAAGCACTTCATCGTTGTAATTAGGTGTTTTATGCTGATCCATGACACTTTTGTCCGTCACCCACCATCTGCAGAAAAAGAGGAAGGAACCGGAATCTTTTATTGTGAAAGCAACACACAGGAAGTGGTTGTAGTCAGGCAATGATTAGCTGACTAGCTCATTTTAACTAAAATTCAACATTTGCAGCTGAGGAGAGACCCAGGTGAGATTGTTAGCACAACCTGCTACGGGTTTCGAGAAAATAGTCGCTTCAGTTGTTTATAGTCGTCAACCGTTTGGAGTTTTTTCCGGCAACACTGAAGCGAGCGACCTTAAAGTTAACGTTAGCTAGTTATGCTAGGCTCACAGGGCGATGGAGGCAAATATAGGGCATTTTATTTCCGTCGAAGTTATAACTTTGTGCTTTTTGATGACACAGGCCTTATGATATGTTTAAGAGCCATGTTTTATGTGTTTTTGCTGTATAATTGGCATTCGTGTACACCAAACGACAGGGAGATTAGCCAGATGAAAAGCTTTAGCTTGCCACTGTGTTGCTAGGCAACAGGACTCTTCTGAGAGTCTGTGGTAAAGCCTGTAATTACATTAGTGTGGCAAAATCACGCATCGTCGTTTGGTCAGATGTATGACGAAATGCTTTGCTCGTCTGCTTGATTTGCCAGTAGTGAGATTACTATCTGCAGACAACTGCAGTAATATATTACCTGCTTGTCTCTTGTCTGATTAGGTATACACAGTATATACCATGTTGGTCCCCATATTCACTCTGAAGTTGAACCACAAGATTAACCCTCGCATGGTGACTGTTGGGAAATTTGATGGAGTCCACCCATGCCTTACTGCAGCGACGCAGGCTGGAAAGGTGAGGGAAATTAACATTTTCACTGTTCAAACATGACTTTTGTGAGCTCATAATGAACAAAAAGTACACAGTGTGGCACTGTTGCTGTTTGAGTACATGGTAATTCTTCCTTCTTTTATTTTCTCAGGTATTTAACTGCAAACACCCCACACATATTCCCAACTTTTGCTTACACACTCTTTCTCAGTGCATCTATTGTGCAGCACTTCCCCACACCTCCTCTGCACTTACGACTTTCCTTATTCTAATGCTGTTTATACCTCATTCTGTGTATGTTTTCACCTCACCCCCTCTCTTTCTCTTTTAAAGGTTTTTATCCACAACCCACATGCTCGTGGTCAGAGACCTGTCACCTACAGACTGAGTCAGAGCACCCAGGACTCTGACATCTCTCTGCTCAACATCAACCAGGCCGTCACTTGTCTGACGGCAGGAATGCTGGGACCAAACACCACTGGGGACACACTGTTGGTGGGATCCCAGACCAACCTGCTGGCCTATGATGTCCATGACAATGCTGATATATTCTATAGAGAGGTGAGTGGAGCTGAGGAGAATAAGGGGAGGAATATATTTGGATGTAGTGGTAAGTTACAAGGTAATGTTTTGTTTTCCTGTTTGGCCTCATGGCGGCACTGTTGTGTCACTATTACTATGAATAAATGCAGGCAGAATGATGAAAAAGGTTGTCTATATTACCTTACTGTCACATTAACATGATGGTGCAGCACCTGGGTGACAGCTAGAGTGTAGAGCGGCATTTTCTTTCTTACTCAAGGGTTTTCATAACAGCAGCTCTGGAAATGAGGATGCACCTGAGGCCACTGATGGTGAGGAATTTGAATCTGTGGCATTAATGAATCAGATTATTTAAATGCAGAACTTGAGCATGAGAAGGATGTTGCTAGCTCTGACGACTGAAGCTTTGAATGGGACAATAATCAAGATACTGTCCAAGTAGCTGTCCCAAAAGAACTTGGGACTGATGGGGAAGCCTCATTTAAATATCTTCCTCGACCATGCGAGTAGTTTTCCTGGCCAATTTTCCAACTTGGGAAGCCAGAAGATGTTTTGCACTGTCCTGGAATACTTTGGCCTTCAGTCACTGCGGCCATGGCTGGAGAAAGAGACAGAGCCGGTGGATGCTCTGAAAGTCTTTGGTTTGTCCAGAAACAGAGCTGCTTCAGCTGAGGACATCCCACAAAAATGCGGGAGATGCTACATCTGTCCATTTATGAGCATAGCAGAGCACGCTAGGCTTGTACTGATTAGCGTTCGGATTGACAATTGAAGGGATGATTGACGTATTAAGGCAATTTCATTAAAATTACTCAGAACTAATATGTTGCAAAAATAAGAATCCGCTCCCTACTGTGCATGTCTGTCTGCTGATCCTTGTTGTGCGAGTTAATTTTAAATCCTTAATTACAAACCAGTTTGCGTCTCTTTTCCGTGGATCTGACACTCTGCATCTGCGTTCTCCATATGCCCTCTCACTAAAACTCCGCTCCATAAGAGTGGTTTATGTTATGAATATGACATGGCTTGTTGCTTATTAAAGATAAGTTATAATGTTAAACAGAACATGATTGATGATAGCGAGCACACACAGACTTTGTAATCTTTTTAGGCTCACCTTGGGCATCAGGTTAGAACCCATAATATCCCCAAGTACAAGATCATTTTTCTTTGACATTAACCCGTGGGAAGACTGCAAGTGAATCAGCTATGTCTCATTTTAATCTGAGCAGCTGTCTGCACCTGCTCTGTGCAGGCTCACAGGCAAAGCCATGATCTGAAGTGTTTCTTCACTCTTAAAGTCTATTTTTCAACCAAACGCACGTAAACACAAGGTGGATGCCCATTAAAAAGCTGAGCCAAGTGTGTCAATAATGTAGATAATCCACAATCATTTTTCACATCATTCTTGGTTCTAGACAGGAGCCTATTTGTCGGTCCTCTTGGTTCCTTATGATTCCTCTCATCTTCTCTCCTCTCTAAGTTTAGCAAAGCCTATAGTATTATCAGAGGGAAACACTGTTTACTGTGAGATCATTGTCTAGTGGTCAAAACAATTACAACCTACTTGCTCAGGCTCAGAAAAAGCTTCCATCCAACACCCCCCACTCACAACTGAACAATATGATCACACAACCATGTTGCAGCTGTTTTTAAAGGTTTTCTCTGGGTGTGGGTGCAGGTGACGGATGGGGCCAATGCTATTGTGTTGGGGAAACTCGGTGATATTAAGAGTCCTCTTGCCATCATTGGAGGGAACTGCGCCTTACAAGGCTTTGACTATGAGGGCAACGACCACTTCTGGACGGTAAGAACTACACATTATGATATCAGAATACATTAAAGTCTGCTCTACATTCAAGACGTTTGTCTCATGAATAGCGATATGACACACAGCTCAGAGACAGTGACACCTCATCAGAATGAATCATGACAAATCTAACTTGTTTGTCAAAGGCACATTTTCTATTGTTATAATCTGTTCTGTATATCCATCCAATTTCAAGCCACTTTCCAGTTCATTTTATTTAAGTGTATTATTCATTTTACAGTAAATAAGTGAGCGCAATTTTTGTCATTGTGATCATTGTAAATCTGTGTCAATATTAATCATTCCTTTAAATGGCTCAGTCAGCTAAATGAATGTATTTATGAAACATATTGTTTTCAGGTAACTGGAGATAACGTCAGATCTCTGGTGCTCTGTGACTTCACTGGGGATGGCAAAAATGAGGTAAGTCCTGACCGGCAGTCAGAGACACAGGCCATGTGGCCACTGTTTCCTGCTCAGGAGCTTTGTTTCTGGTTTTCTTCCCTTCTCTCTCCTGTTTTCTACAGCTCTCCCCTTCAAAAAGATTTAGCGTCGTATCTGAACTATAGAGTTGAATGAAAGATTCCTTCATAGTGATATGGTAATTTGTTTAGAAATGCTGTCAGCTGTTGTGTACTGTGTTCACAGCTCTTGGTAGGATCGGAGGACTTTGACATCAGGGTCTTCAAGGAGGATGAGCTTTTGTCCGAGATGACTGAAAATGAGGTAAGCGGATGTAATTTATTCGACTTGTTTTAGGCTTGTTGACTTCAGAGAAAACGCACAATACTGATGACTCTGTTTTTTTTAAATGCCTTAAATTAGTATTAAATTTGATATTGCAAATGAGTGAATCATCAGTTTGTGGTGAAGAAGCCTCTCACTGACCGAGCTGCCCAGCGCTGGCAGAGTGAACAGCATGGGGCGGAACGCGTTCCCCTCAGCGCTGATAGCTTAGCCATCACCCTCCATCATGACAAGTTTTCCTTCTGTCATTCTCCATGCAGACAGTAACATCACTGTGCCATATGCATGGCAGCAGGTTTGGCTACGCCCTGGCCAACGGCACTGTGGGAGTTTATGACCGCACTGCCCGCTACTGGAGGATTAAGGTACCACAATCATATCATCATCATAACCTTAGAAAACAGTGAGAAGAGTGGGATATCTTTTCCCTCTGAAAGCTTTAATTCTGTTTGTTCTGTTTCTGCGCTTCTCTTTTATCACATACACTGTTCGATGTCTCGTTACATGTCCTTAATCATTTGAGTCGAATGAGCATGGGATTTTAACTGATTCACTCCACTTTTTGAAGGCTTTTTTACACTCATATCTTAAATGTAAAGTGCTGCAATTGCTTTTTAATAATGTGTCTCTCCTTTCAGTCTAAGAATCATGCAATGAGCATCCATGCCTTTGATCTGAACGCTGATGGGGTAGTGGAGCTTATCACTGGCTGGTCCAATGGAAAGGTCAGCACACAACCTCTCACACTTCACAAATGTGATTCGTCATTAGATTGTTGGACACAACAACTTATTCATTTCTGTTGTATCTCCAGCTGCTCTTCGGCCTTCAATTACGTTCTCCATTGATTTCAGATTGACGCTCGCAGCGACCGCACAGGCGAGGTCATTTTCAAAGATAACTTCTCTTCCTCTGTGGCCGGAGTCGTGGAGGGAGACTACAGGCTGGATGGACAGCAGCAACTTATCTGCACCTCCATCGATGGAGAGGGTACGTTGTTTGGATGTGTCTTCCTGTGTGTTTTTGCATACATATGTACATGAGAAGACATGTTGTCACTGATTGTCAGAAAGAGTAAAGATTGTGTGTGTTAATGCACGCTCACATAAGGCTAAGCTAGGCCAAATTAGAAAAAGAAAAGCTATACAGAATCTTGTACACCTTGTACACCAGATGCACTTCCTAAATACTTGAAGTCATGTCAAGAATCCTCAAAAAACAGAACAATAAATTTCTGTCAGCCCCAGTTGATCTTAATTCAGACAAAGCATGCTAATATGCTAATCAAGATTTGGGAGAATGAACGCTTATAGCTTGGATAAGGATGTCATCAGTGATGTAAATGTGTATCTTGTAGTCCGTGGCTACCTGCCAGCCAGCAAGGACCTTAAAGGGAATCTCATGGACTCCAGTGCTGAACAGGACCTCATTAGAGAGCTCAGCCAACGCAGACAGAATCTGTTGCTGGAGCTACGCAACTATGAAGAGAATGCCAAGGTACATCTAAAATCATACAGCATATGTCCAAACATGAATGTATTCAGAAAGTTTTTTTTCCTTGAATGTGGAGATATTTCCATTTTCCATTTTGGTTGTTGACAAGGTGTTGTGAAAAATGACAGCTTGAGCTTTGGAAACTAAACTCTGTAGATAATCACAGGATTCTTCATTGACATTGGGCTGCATATTACTGTATATGCTAACATCCACACAAACTGTACTGTGGTTTCAGGGTGTGTCAGAGACAAACAGTGGGATGGGTGTCATACCAGCCAACACTCAGCTCCAGACGGCGCTGTCAGTGAGACCTGCTACAGAGGCCCAGAAGGCTCATGTAGAGCTCAACATTTCAACACCAAATGGTAGAGCGTTTTAGCACTGAAGCTAAGAATTTCAAGCATGTCATGGACTGACTAAATGCTAATAATTCCCTGAATTTCTCCTCTATCTCCTCTCCAGAAACCATTATTCGTGCAGTGCTCATCTTCGCAGAGGGGATATTTGAAGGGGAGAGTCATGTTGTCCACCCCAGCGCCCAGAACCTGTCAGGCTGTGTCCGAGTCCCCATTGTCCCTCCAAAAGATATACCAGTAGATCTGCACATCAAAGCCTTCGTTGGGGGGAAAATTAGGTAGGATCTGTGTGAGTAAGGCAAGTGTGTGTGCTGCTGCATATTTGTCTGTTTAAATGCCACCATGTCCCCACCTTCTCTGCGCTTTCTTTTTGTCCACTCCAGCACCCAATTCCACGTGTTTGAAATCACGCGTCAGCTGCCTCGTTTCTCCATGTATGACATCACGGTTGACTCCTCAGCTGCTCCACCCTCAGGAAGGGTCACCTTCACCATCAACGACCGACCACAGAGGGTAGGCTCTCAAAGCGTCTCTCAGGAAGACAGAGAACAATAGGAGGAGTGATTCTGCTTTGTCCCACAGCATGCTGGGACATGTTTGTTAATTGAAATCTCATCTCGTCTCTCTGGATCTATGCGTGCAGTTGTTTTCATTCATGTGCATGCGTGTGTGTGTAGGTGGTGATGTGGCTGAATCAGAACTTCCTGCTTCCAGAAGGAGTCGACAGTCCTGACGTCACTTTTAATTCACTAAGAGGAGGGGGGCTGTTGTCCATCAGCATGGCCAGCAATGGACAGGTACAAATACAAGTTGTGTGTTTAGCTGTAACCATGTTTGAGAAGCACTGGTTGTTTGATTTCACATTTTTGTGCACTTTCTCAGTCGTGTTCTTTTTAATCAGCTACAATCAGTCTGTTAATTAATCCCTAACTTGGCTTATTAGATCACTCTGAGAACTGATGACATTGACCTGGCTGGAGATCTGGTCCAATCACTGGCCTCTTTCCTGGCAATAGAGGACTTGTCAGCAGAAGCAGACTTCCCCGGATACTTTGAGGAGCTACGTACTACACTCACTGAGGTTTGGCCGTAATCACACTGAAACCTCTGCTGTCATGAGCATTTTATTCCACTAATATTCCAACATACAAGACACATACCTACCGTCCATCAGTACATGTACATTGACCTTTATGACTACAACTCTGAGTACAGCAGCACCCTTATCAAGGCTGAGAAGTCAGCAAGCATATAAGAAATGAATGTCATGACTGTAGATTGCTTTGAATGGGTTCAGAAAATGCTTAATTTTGACTGCTATGTTTTCAAGGTTAGGTTTGCTTTAATTCAGATATAGTCCTTGAAAAATGCTTGATTTTGAGGTTTTGAGAGTCTGGAAATTTATGGTTTAGGCACCTTGAAAGTGCTTGAAAAGTGCTTCAATTTCACTCCTCAAAAGCTGTACGAACCCTGGAAAGTGAACTAAAAGTTAGGAGACATTTATCACAGAGCGTTGCACAACTGAAATCGCAGCCTTGACCTGTTTTTACAGTCCAACAGAAACATGTTGTTGGCATTGTGGTTTAATTCTGAGTCTTAAATATCTGTATGCTAGGTGGATGAGTTCCACTCCGTGCACCAGAAGTTAACTGCGGCTATGGCCGACCACTCCAACTACATCAGGAACATGCTGGTTCAAGCAGAGGATGCTCGCCTTATGAGTGACATGTGAGTTTCCACAATATAAACACAGCGACACTTTATTCAGTTACAGTATATTGAAGTGGGCTGATTTATATGTGAAACACAGTCAACGCATGGATAACACCTTAAACTCTCTGCATGTTTGTTTCAAAGAAATCCAAAGATAAAGCCATCATTAATGTTACTGGTTCCATTTGTGCTTTTTCTACTTTGACAAAATATTTCAAAATGTCTGCTGTGCAAAAAGGTCTTCTGTGTTGCAAAAACTAGTGACTTCTGAAACAAGGGTAACTTATCAAACACATCAAGAACAAAGACACTCTGTTGTCGGTTTATTCGGTACACCAGGATGCAAGGTGGCATCATATTTCTGAAGAATGGAGCACATCGTAGTGTTGCCAAAACGCTGGAGGACTTGCATTTACTGAGGCCAAGTTGAAGGATCAAAAAGTAAAAATAAGGATCAGATATGCCTCCCTCAAGTCATATCTGATTTCAGACTCTTCAGTTAATCTCAAGTAAACGTGTCTTATTCCTGATGGCATCAGCATTGGCCCTCAGTGATTTCATTTTTTCAGTCAAATATTGGAAGGCTGATCAGCTGATTTCTGCACAGTTCTGGAGGGTGTGCGCAGTACATTGTTTTTAGTAAAATACATATGATATTACTGTCAACATTGGTATTTACATACCATGCATACCGACCTTGACAGTAGCCTTATCTGTGCACATGGCGACCAACTTTGTCACCCAGTCACGCAAGTCTGCATCATGGAAAAGCTTCATCCATCATGGCCTGCGCAGTTCAGTCAGCACTTATTTCAATCAGTTCGAGGAAGTCTGAGGCAAACTCTCCATTGATGGGCACAGAAACAGCCTAAACCATCTCACGCTCGCAGGGTACACAAAGTCAGTTAATGTTAAGCATTTCTGATTTTTGCCGTGCACGTGTAACTGCGTACCAGTTATATGACCAGTCTTTATTTACCCTCCGGACCAATTCATTGTTAGTCATTCTCTTGCTCTGTCCCCCACATTTTCTCTCATGGTTTTCTCTCTTGCCCTCTGTAGGACAACCATGAAGAAGCGTTACAGAGAGCTGTACGATCTGAACAGAGATCTGATCAATGAGTATAAAATCCGCTCTAACAACCACAATGCACTGCTGGCCTGCCTCAAGTCTGTCAACCAGGCCATACAACGGGCCGGTAGACTCCGAGGTAAGCCATTGTATGCGTCATGTAAATGTCTAAGACACACTCCAACAACCACAAGTCCTTAATGGCTGTATGTGTGCTGACAGGCTCAGAGTCAAGTGTTTGTGTAGAACAGGCTTTTTTAATCACAGCATTGTTAGACTGCTTGCATATAAAGCCATTTGTGTCAACCCTTATGTGTTGTCACATCATTAATCTGTGTTGCTGTTCCTCCTCATCCTCAGTGGGTAAGCCCAAGAACCAAGTGATCTCTGCCTGCCGAGACGCCATCAAGAGCAATAACATCAACGCACTCTTCCGGGTGATGAGAGCTGGCACTGCATCCTCCTGAGGGTGGAAGGAGGGAGAACGCAGGAATGGACACATAGATTGAGAGAAGAGGGATGGTCACAAAGACAAGCGATCAGTACTGTAATGTTGGACTCTATTTTAAGGATGGCTGATGAATAATGAGCCTGGGATGAGACCTACACATGAACGTGAAACATAGAGGACACCGGTGGAATCAGGACGCTGTTGTAGCCTTAATCTATCTTTTTCTGTGATTTAGGAATGAGCAACAGCCTGGCAACAACATGTGGCACCAGCTCCATAATACATTCACTGTACTTGAAAGTCTGCTATAGTACAGAAATCAAATGCCGACCATAGACTTAGGGCACAGGTAGTTCAGCTGGACCATAACAGTGAAGTTTTAGAGGAATTCGTTTCACTTTATTAATGTGATGCTGCTGTCAAAAAACTCGTGCAAAACAAAACTTAGTCTTCTCCTTCAGCTGTACACTCACATCTGATCGCGTCAGTAGTTCAGAGAGAAAGAGGTGTTCCAGGTGATGTTGCACATTCGTCAAAGGAATGTTAAAAAAAAAAAAAGCCATCCAAACTTTCCACAATGACGTGAGGGTTTGAAGAAAATGACCGCGTCGGATCGGCACCCTGACTGTTAAACCCAGCCATGTTTAGAGAGAGCACAGCTGGAGCGACACAGAGAGCAGCTTCCTCTCAGATGGAGGGTTGTGCCATTGAAGTCAGTGGTGGTCCTGATAGCTCTGTGTGGCAGCTCGCTCAGACTCTGCTCCCAGCGGTCGTGTGTTTGTGTGGTGTTTGTAGCCAAAGAAAACTATTTTAAGTTAATGAATGTCGCAGAGGACCGATGCTGTGTGTTTAACTTGTTTACCTTTTATAGATTGCACACAGATTGTAAATGTAATTTTGTGTTTGTGGCAGATCAACTATTATTAAATCAACTTGTGTTTTGAAACTTGTGTGACTGTTAGTTGACTTTGTAGCAGTATCAGAAGAATTCAGTGTGATTCTGAGACAGTTTATTCTGAGTGTACCTCTGGTTGGATTTGAATAGGGAAGCTAGAATTTGTGCGTATAATAACAGTGAAGCCAGTCCTCCTCTAAAAAGCTTTCCTTTCTCATGCTGGAAATCTTTTGTCTAATGGTCTGAATGTCTCTTTCAACTGCAGAACAGATGATAAGCACTTACAGCCAACTTCCCCCAAGGCCAACAAGTCATGTCGGCTAATGATTATTTGCCCTGATGTTTATTTATCAGGCTGATGTTACTCACTATTCACAGCTGTTTTATTCTGGCAGCCACTGAGCAGCTGAACTGCAGCAATCATAGGTGGATGCTTCGCTCAAGGGCGCTAATTTCCAATCACTAGACTGTTTATATTTTAAACATATTTGGCAGAGTGTCTGGTGTTGTAAAAGTCCAGTTTAGAGCTCAGAAACTTTACAGCTGAAGTTCTCAAAGACCCCTGAAGTCCTACCGAAATCCTCTCAGTTGAGAATTATTTCCCCTGGTGTGCTCTTCCCCTCGCCTCGCAGAAATGTGGCAGAAGAATGTTTTGCACACGGCAAACATCACGCAGACGCAGCAGCTGTTCGCTCACTGCAGAGGGCCCTCACAAGGTGTGGCTCTGTCAGAACAGCATCCTTCCACAGTCCTCCATAGAGTGGCTGCGCAGCAACATTTGGGGCTTCTCTGTGCCCTTTCATCCTTCATCTGTTTCTGAACATCAGAGTGCTCTCTGACTAATTCAGTTTTAAATATGCTTGATGCTAGACTGTCAAATCTGGCACTTTTATGCACATGCCAAATAGTGCACCTTTAATCCCATCATCTTGGATTAGTGGGATGCATGAGGGACCATAACTGTATGTAATCAATGTCCCACCCTTCTGCAGCAGTGTGGAGGGAGAGTAATACCATGTGCCTCCTTTTTTCCACTCAGGGCTGACATGGTGACCATGAATAGTGACAACTCTTGCAGTTAATTGTTAGTTACAATACAAAACAGTTTACTTGTTAACTGCACACAAGGTTCAGTTGTGTCACATCCCTGCAGCCATGGCACACATTCTGCCAGTATGTGGAAATAAACTTAACCTGACAGACTGTGCCACATCAAAAATCAAGAGATTGTAGCACAGAATGTATTTTTTCATGAAAAAAACATTTTCATGTAAACTGTCATTTGTGTTTTATTATGATTATGTTGTGGTCTTATTGCGAAAGCTATTTCTGCTGTGGAGTTTATGGTGTCTTTATGTAAGGACCTCTAGACCAAAAGAATTGTTGATCTGAATCTGCTGGACGTGGTGATGAAAGGAGCCAAGCTGTCAGCTGATCACCACCTGGGGACAAAACATATTGAAAACTATTTTAGGACAATGTTTTCAGCAGAGAACAACTTGCTGTAAGCTGTAAGTCATTACAGCATTTGTTCTCCCCTCCTCTTCTTTCCTTTATTTCATCTTATATGCAGCTTTTTTTTTCTTTAGAAGTGTTCGGTTGAAATAATGAACGAGTGAACGACTGAGGAACACGCTTGTTTTCCTGTTCTGCCGTTGTTGTTGGCCTCAAGCTGACAGTCTCATGTCATCCTAGAATGTGGATATTGACAAGTTGGGATAAAGATAAAACAATGCAGACTAAAGATAGCCACTACACTAAGCTTCATCTCATCTTCCTCTTGCCTCTCCTCTCTCTTTGTCTCCTCTTCCTGGAGAGCCAGGCTCAGAAAATAACGTCACTGCCATTGAAGTGAAGGGCATAAGGCTCCTCTGTTAGAAACCAGTGACCCCTGAAGTCTCATTCAGCCATACAGTTTATGACAAATACCCAGAATCTGTAACACCTCTAGGATTCTGTCTCTGGCCTTGAGCTCTGACTCCCTCGCGGAGACAAACCAGAAGAAATGTCTCATTATTATAACCTCAACTCCACACCCTCCACTTTTAGTTGTGTGTCTCTTTCTTCCTGTTCCATCTTCCTCAGTTGCTGTGCTGGCATCTGGCTTTAAGTTGCTCCGCTTCAGTTTAAGTCACGTGGTCAGTCGAAAGGCTGAAGATGCTACATTCAAGTGCTCCTGGTTATCCCCACTGCTCACTACACTTTACGGCTCATCAGTCTTCATATATTTGAGTAACCTACATTGGATTGACAGACTAGTGAGAGAATGAACACTAGGTATGTTAAATGGTTTATTTGGTATATACTATGTACTATTTTTATTGGTTAATTTATATCGATGTTCGCTATTCTATGCTGCACTTCTGAATTGTCCTCACTTTTCAAACCTGGAAGCTCCCTCCACCATTCATACAATCTATGATACCGACATACTCATTCTTGCAGTGTTTTAACTATTATTATCATTTTTCTCTTTTTTTGGCAGAGATGCAAAACCTAAAACTGACTGCACAGTGTTAGATAATTCCTAAATAGCTCAGCCAACATGAAAATGAATCATTCATTTTATTGCTTGTGCTAATTAATTTGTAAATTTCAACCCTTGCAGTTCTGTCGCTGATGGCGAAGTTTATATTTCCGACAGTCCATGAAGGCAACCATGAGCGCAGCGGCTCGTAAAGACGGGCTCAGCTCCAGGTGGCAGACACACACAGGGGAGTGTGACATGTTACATCTCCTGTTCTTCCTCACAGATACACACTCCTGGATACAGCAAGGACCACCGTCTCCATCTGTACTCAGGGGACGTTTGTCTTTGGAAAGTTCAGAAAACTTTCGAGAAGTGCGCGGAGTCGAGCCTGTGATGGACTTGCAGACATCCACGGCACAGATGTTTTCAGTTTGACCCCCTCCTCCTCCGTCTCTTCTGGTAAGTTTGAATGAGCTGCATTCATGAGGGAACATTTCATACGTGCAAGGATTAAAAAAAAAAAACACGCAGGCTTGTTTTTAATGCTGTAAAACACGCGGAGTGTGTCTGGTGAAAAACTGACAGGCCTACTTTGTGTGTAAAGTTTGCGGCGGTATCGGCCCCGCTCGCCTGGAATGTGCGCTCTTTGACAGAGACGAATAGCTGTGATTAGATCACAGGGAATTTTCTGTGGCAGCGGTATTTAGGGATGTCTGCTGAATGCTGGGACACAATGTTCTTTGAAATAGTGGGTACCCTCATGTTCACTTACATAAGCCTCAAAACCCTCCCACTCCTGAGCGCTGAATCGATGGGAAATTTCAGAAACAGGACTTCAGTCGCCAAATTTACCATGTGCACATGAACATGAGCTGGTGACACAACGCGGTGAAGCAAGAATGTTAATTAAAAGGTGACTTTAAACAAAGGAAAATACATTTATTATAAACATTTGAGAATAATAAAATGTGGTAAGCTGTATAGAATTTGTACGCAAGTTAGGACTGCTTATGATGGGTGGTGGGATGAGGGAGGGAGACAGGGTGTCTGGTGGTCCTGGTGCTGATGGAGCTGAACCTGCGGCTGGGTGGAAACATTTTGAAGAGGCATTGAGATGAGGTGTGATGGGTCTGGCTCACAGGCACTTGATCCTGTCCTGTGAGCTGCCTGGCTGTTTGCATGATGCTGTGTCAAGTGCGGGCAGAGGATGTGGGGTACCACACAGTGATGGAGGAGGTGAGGACAGTCTGTCTGTAGGAGTTGGTGTAGACTTGCAGGGAGGTGTTCATGTACAGGACAGTCTGAGGAGGAACATCCGCTGGTGAGCTTGCTTGATGACATGAGATGAGTGTGTCTTCCATTTCAGCTGGCTGGTGATTGTGTCCCCAGAAGCTTCACTGACTCCATCACCCTTACAGCTGTGTTGTTAATAAGTAGTGGGCAATGTGAAGGTGTTTCCAGATGTCCATGAGTATCTCCACCATCTTGCTGAGCTCCATCTTATTCTCAGTGCAGCGTGCCACAAAAGGAGATGTTTTTTATGGATTTAAACAAGATGAGAGGGTTTTCAAATCAGAGCTTGGACCTCCAGCACATTTTATCTTCCTTAAAGCAAAATAATGAAAGATGGGACAAGTAACAACATCCTCTTTACAACAGGCAGCATCAGAATTAATAGAAATTTGTTAAACTGCATTTCAAATTTACTTCAAATCATTCCACTTTCTCTGTTATTTCTGTCCTGTTCTGTTGTCCCACTTTAATCCCTGATTGTTGGTTTTGTCCAGGATGCCCGCACCCATTGGTGCCTGAGAAGAAGGTGAGGATGGAGGCAGACATGACGGACATACATCCAGTGATATGAGTGGCATGTACAGCACCGAATCACTCTAAGTCGCTTTCCCCCAGTGCAGCTTTTTAGCCCTATAGGAAACAGGTGAGAGCACAACAGCACGTCTGATTAAGAAAAAAGCAAGAACATCAGGCATGTATTTCTGCAGACGAACAGTACAGTTCCAGGTGATATTTAGCAATGCAGCCGTTCAAACCTAACTGACGTCTGTGTCTTTAGATGATGCTGAGGAAGATCGTGACGATGAGGAGGATCCTCCATGTGAAGGGAGATGTGATGTGCACAGTGCTGCTGCTTGTGCTATTCTGCCTGCTGCTCTATGCCCGCCAGGTAAGGCTGGAACCAACCACAGCAGAAGAGGAAGATCAATATTTTTATATGAGTCTTAACTAGACAATACATGCTCTCCTTCTTAAAAAGTGCAGCTGTCCACTCTCCATGTCCCATCAACTCCTACCCTTGTTTCCAGGTCGTGCTGTCCTCTGGGTGGGACAGGCCGATGTGGAAGCTGGAAATCCATGGCTCCACCAGCTCCAGTAGGACCCTGCTGGGTGCCAGCAGGGCCAGAGGAGGCCAGGAGCCTCCAGGGGTATGACCTGATCTGATTCAAGTTATGAATGTGTGTGTGCATGTTTGCATGCAGGTATAAGAGTATTATGAGCCATGTGTAATGTGAAAGGTGTCGCTTGTAGTGATAAACTCAAGAGAGTTATCACCAGCACAGTTAGCACCTCTCCACTGGAGCGTTAAAGAGAGATATTTTTCTCTTTAACGCTCCAGTGGAGAGCGAGTATTAAATTGTCTGGGTGTCAGAAACAGCTCCAAATGAATGCTAATGTCGCTCTGTGTCTGGTGGGTGTGTAAATGTTTACTCAGATGTTCTTCATAATAACTTTAGAAGGTGATAATATGTGGTTAAAATATCTGTTAATGCAGCCAAGATCAACCATGTCAGGACCCACTGGTGCATTACTAACGTTTGCATGGATCAGCAAGAGGTCAACAAGGACAAATAGTAACCAGGTGTCCACTGAACACACTATCGACATCATTGCAGCTGATGTGTTGCAAGTTATGAGTAGGACATAGAACTGAAAAACAAGTGTGATGAACCCTGTACGTTGCCTTACTTTGAGAATAAAACCTGACTTCATTATTCCTTTAATTCAGCTTTTCAGTACAGCCACAGCACAGCTTAGAAGTTAGAAATGGTTGGTGTACAATGAAGACAACTGACCTGTAATTTGAGGTGGGTTTGTTATATATCATATGTGTTCTGATTCTAGAGAAGGTAACTTTAACCTGAATTGGAGAGGGTGACCGCTGTTAGAAGCAGCTGCAGTAGCAGGTGAAGGCAAAGATGGAGACTGTGACAGATGATGTGAGGGAGGATTATTTGACAAATCAGTGACACTGGACTTGGACTGAGTGTGATCCGCTGACCTGAAGCTGCTACAAGAAGGTCATTGTTTGTCAGTCTGGTGCTCATTTCTAAGATTCAAGAAATTCACTTCCAGTATGAGCACATGATGCTCTCTGCGCTCACAGAGATCTCATCGAGGGCAGAGACATTTTCACATGCCGTCTGCTGCTGCTGTACACTATGTGCTGCATTAATATTCACACTGCATATGTTGAGTGCGTCCTTGTACGTACACACCATATGTCTGTGTTTACGGTTGTGTGAATGTCCAACTGTACTGATGCACAGAGGGTCCAACACATTTCATAAAGAACCAGGAAGAGATAAACATGAAACAGTGTAAACAGAAATTATGATGCTGTTTTTCAATGTCAATTTCATTTGAGCTTTTTAGCTTTCATGCTTCTGTTTAACACTTTGAGGTTCTCAGAAGCCTTTTTGTACATAAATTGATAAGTTATCTGCTCATAAATACATACAAATAATGACATTTACTCGTTCCTCAAATGTCCTATTTCTTCTGTCTCACATCATGTCTCCTAATTAGCAGTCCCCATCCAGCCCTGCAGAGCCACAGCTGCCTCCCTGCAAGCCCCAGCCCAAGTCTAAATCTTCTCAGCCCAAGTCCAAACCTCAGGTCAAATCTAAGGGGAAATCCAAGTCGCGACGGAAAAACGTTGTGCCAACTAAGACCGCCGCCAAGCCCCTGCCCACAATGCCGCCATTTGACTTTGAGGGCTATCTGAGAGAAAAGGACAACAGAGACTTTAAGCTGCTCATAGACCAGCCAGAGAAATGTCACATTGGAGGAGCAGAAGAAGAAGAAGGAGGAGGAGGAAGTAAAGGGTCTACTGGTGCTCCCTACATGCTCATTGCAGTGAAATCTGTGGCTGCAGATTTTGATAAACGTCAGGTAAAATATGTCATTGTATAGTATGTAGGTCTGTTGCTTGTGTGAAATATTTGCTGTGAATCAGTACAGAGGTTCTGCTGTATTTTGATAACCAATTCTTTAAAGTTTAAAGCAGTTCTGTAAAAGCTATATCAATATTTTCATATGGACAGCCTCAGGAGTTGGTGGAGAGCAAAACCAGAGGACTAATGTGAATTGCAGGTTACATTGATCATTGACACTTTCACCTCGTGGCTCTGGGTTCCTCCGGGGTTACGCCTGTCTGAGGATTGCCTGTGTTTCTTTGTCTGGGGCATTCGCAGGCATCCGTAGCCTTCGTCCCCCTAAGTGCAGACAGGAGAGTGAATATTGGACTTAAGTTTGCCAGGTGGACATAAATACGTCTCCAAGTTAATGCTAATGCTGATTCATACCTGCTGAATGTGTAAATATGTCAAAAATAAAACAAAATAATCTCTCTCTCTGCACTGACTTATCTTCAGGTGGTGCGTCGGACCTGGGGTAAAGAGGGACTTTTCCAGAATGGTGTTTCCATCCGTACTGTTTTCCTGCTGGGGGTTCCCAGGAATCGGACCGCTCTGCCTCTGTGGGATCGGCTCCTGACCTACGAGAGTCAAACCTTTAGGGATATCCTGCTCTGGGACTTTGAAGACACCTTCTTCAACCTGACACTGAAGGAAACACATTTTCTGAAATGGGTTAACAGCAGCTGTCCCAGTGTCAAGTCAGTGTTTCTAAAACTAAATCAAGACTTGATCTGTTTCTCTCCTCATGGGACTTATATCTAATGCTTTTCCTGTTATCTTTTCTCACACAGGTTCATCTTCAAGGGTGATGCTGATGTGTATGTTAATGTGGAGAATATACTGGAGATGCTGCAAGGTCAAAAGCCAGATGAGGATCTGTTTGTGGGTGATATTATTATCCATGCTAAACCTATTCGTCGGCGCAGTTCAAAGTATTATGTGCCAGAATTTGTTTATGGCGTGGGTTTGTACCCTGATTACGCTGGAGGAGGAGGGTTTGTCATGTCGGGACATACGGCTCGGAGACTAAGCTCTGCCTGTGAACAGGTACTTTAAAGCTGGACAGTTTTAATATTATGTCTGTGTTTAAAATTCTTTGATCTACGCATTTTTTTATTTGCTTCCAGGTGGAGTTGTTCCCCATCGATGACGTCTTTTTGGGAATGTGCCTCCAGCTGATCGGTGTCAAGCCATCTCGCCACCAGGGCTTTCGGACCTTTGGAATTCC
The DNA here is from genome assembly GCA_037975065.1 of Chaetodon trifasciatus. Classification (NCBI taxonomy): domain Eukaryota; kingdom Metazoa; phylum Chordata; class Actinopteri; order Chaetodontiformes; family Chaetodontidae; genus Chaetodon; species Chaetodon trifasciatus. Next base: position 347,998 of record JBBMOE010000002.1, on the reverse strand, counting down.
CAGACCCTCCGCAGCGCCCCACCTGCAGACGTTTGACCCCTGTTTTTACAAGGAGCTCATGGTTGTTCACAGCCTCAACGTTCCTCAGATCTGGCTCATGTGGAACCTCCTGCACGACCCCAAGCTGAACTGCCACAATAGCACCAGCCCGACGTCCTGGCCCTTTAAGTGGAAGGGGCGGATGAGCGAAACTGAGGGAGAAGAGACGGACTACGGTGAGAAGCAGGTGTTTGTCACGCATTAGTGACTCTCTGCTGGGCCGAGTGGCGTCTGCAAGAGCTCTAGTGAGAACAAAATGGTTAGAAAGAAGGATCTGTGGCCAACTTGGCAACAAGACCAACAAGGTTTGTGATGTGTTCAAAAGCACAGTTGAGTCATATGAGACTTTATCTAAGCTGGAAGATCATCTTTGGGGAAATGAATTGGCAAGGGCCAATTGTGCTTCAGATTTTTCACTAAGGAAGCCCAAAGAGAATTTAGGCTTTGGCCATCTGTGTGTTCATGCAGTGATTGTGAACAACCACACAAGACCTTGATTTGCAGACGAGATTGTGTGGACACTCTGGACTTTTGCACGTGTCATCTACAGAATGTAATATTTTCTAATTGTTGACACAGAGACACAGTGAGGTCCACAAGGTCGACATAAAATGTGGTTAGCTGGTTTAACCCCATATATGCATGCCTGAGACAACAGCTTTAATAATGTTCTGGCTTTCATTGGACTGTGTGGACAGCCGGGGCTACTGTGTGGCTGTGTGGACTGCGTGAGTGGAAAGACAGAAGAGACTTTATGTCTTCTCATTGTGCATCACTTGCAGAGATGTACCTCACTTCCTTGTGCTGGATAGAAGCACAAATGGACGGTCGCATTATCTGTTCCCTGGAGGAACAATAACTGAAGTCTAAATGGAAACCAGCTGCATAGTGGGAACCAGCTGGGACCATAGCACGCACATAGACACACAAGCACACGCACACACACACACACACAAGGACACACACACACACACACATACACACACACAGTCAAAGGAAGATCAATTTATTTGAACAGTACACTATTGGATACAGTTTTGTAGTCCTCAGTCCAACCTCAGCATTGGTTCCTGACCCAGCCCAAGCTCTCTAAGAAGACAGGGAAAAACCCCCCAAATCCTGAGTCCGTGAGGAGATTGGGAAGAAATCTTGGAAGTGGCAATTCAAAGAGAGGTCCCCTCTACACGGACAGCTGGGGTTCAACAGGATCTAAAGGAGGGAAAAGCTCGAGTATTGATACGGAACATCATAACTCCAATTGATTACCTTCATTTTATTTGTTTTTGTTATTTATCCAGGTTCCTCCCAGTGATTACTGTGAGGGAGAGGATCCAGCAGGGCACACAGCAGACAGAAGTCAGGTGAGCTCTAGAGTATCTCAGCAGGATGAGAGGCAGAGTTGACAGGATCCAGAGCAAAGAATGGACATTGCACAGAAACATGGCATGCTATAGAACACATCATAAATGCTGTTAAAACTCGTCAATGCACTTTTATTATTTGTGACGCTGTTCCGACTGTGGAATGTTGGGAGGACCCACCCTCAGTGTCTTACTTATGGAGGTGGCCTCAGGTAGGTGGAGGGATGAGGTTGAGCGGCGGCTGCTCCATAGGGTTTGTGGCACATGTACAGCAAGGTCTTAACCTCTGAAAAGCAAGAGAGAAATCAGGATGTCCGAGGTGTAAGTGGGCGGTTGCAGTGATACAATAGAAAAAAATCTGAAGAATAGAATTTCTTTCCTGTGTGTGTGTGTGTGTGTGGGTGTGTGTGTGTGTGGGTATCTTATAGACAGTGCACTGTTAACTTGAATGCGCCTTTGGATGAAGTCCATGGTGGTAAAGGGCTCGTGTCCACTCAGCAATGAATAGAAGAGCGCGCCCAGCGGCCAAACGCTGGTGGGACGGGCCCAGTATACCAGTGTTTTCTCCTGATTCTCAACAGGGTCGAAAAGCCTCAAACAACACAATGATGATAATGTAAAATATGGCAATAATACACCAATAAATGAGCTCTATGTGGTTTTTATTCATGAACTCAGACTTTCTTGTAAAGCTCCAGTCACACCAGCATTTAAGACAAAAAGGGTTTTGACGGGAAATCAATGGAATAGATGCAAATTAGTGGATTTGTCAGTGGTGCTGAAGTAAATCCACACTAATCTTTTGTATGAAGTGTTATCAGTGTTATGGACTAAATAGCAAGCTGTCTTGCTGACTTTTGAGAGAACAGAGAGCTGGAGAGTCTAAGTGGGAGGACGCTATCGTAGCTTGCGAGTTGTGTTGCACCACTTTTATTTCACCACTTCTGTCAACTGCTTCATGAAACAAGCTGCTTTACAGACCAGTTATTTGACAGCTGTTAGCTCTTTTGAAAAACTCTCTGTCCTTTCAGCAAGAGCTAACAAGCTTTCCAACTGTGTGACTGGCTATTACATGTTCTCGGCTGACTATCTTGTTACCCGTTAGCTTTCCAGCTATAGTAGTTCATCAACTGCAAGAATTTTCTTAGTCACCCCATCTCCAGCACCACCTATTTTGCAAAAACTTGGCTGTGTCACTTTGTTGTGCGACCAGACCTTGATGCTGTGCATTGAAATCTTAACCCGCCAATAAAAAACTGTGATGAATAAAGAGTTTCAGCTGTGGTTGAATACAATCCAAAAAGCTGACACAAAGAAACATTCTTTGTCCAGCTTTGGTACCTCTGCGTCATCTTCATTAAGGGATCCTCCACAGGATGGAAGGAACACCAGGAGAGGACTGGTCTTTACAAAACCAGTATTAACTCCTGGTCCAGCAGGGACACGGCAGCGGATTGTTCAGCTGATTCATTCACGTCAGATCAACTTTCTAACCACACCGCCTCACTGGGAATGTGCTTGATGCCCAGCTGCAAGACAGAAGTACAAATAATTTGGTTGGTGCTTCTTGAGCATAGGTCAATGTTATAATGTGTGTGAGCATGTGTTTGTAAAACTTGCTGATAAGTGGTCTGATTTGATTTTCTGAGTTTTGGTCTCCTTCGGTCAAGAGAGCGAGCTGATGGTGCTTGTCCTCGCAATCATCTTAAAACACAGACACATTTTTTAACCCAAAAGAAGCCACGGTGAAAATTCGGAAAGTTCCTCATACAGCTTTATCCTTGGCTTTAACTCATGAAGTCCCTAGGTGACACATACTGAACATCCTGATTGGTCATGTGACAGGTCATGTGATTTTGTGTTCCCATAACAACATTTCCAAGATGTCTGTGTGCCAGGTTAACACGTGACCGAAGTAGCTAATTTTAAAAACCTTGTTTTTTGTTAAAGGTAAGATTCAAGCCATTTAAGAGTTCTAATGCTTACATAACATGTCCTTTATTACATTTAACCTGTTGTGAACACGTTTCTTGGACAAATTGATATAAAACAAATCAGATAAATATCATTGTGACATATGTCACATCGGGCCTTTAACCTTCAAATTGTCACGGAAAACCCCCTAACCCTAACCCTGACCCTGACCCTGACCCTAACCCTAATCCTAACGTGACATATATGTAACATTACAGATCTTTGACACTAGGGGGGGCGCTGTTTTGATAAAAATGTCAGAAATGTGTTCTATGTGGTCTATTTAGTCTGTTTTTTGTCCCCCATAATTTTCCTTGAAGGAGAAATGGGTCCGGGTTCTTATGGGTTAAAAAACTTTTCTTTACATTTCTACTTCCAAACCTTTCTTGTTCATGTTAAACTTTTTCATCCCCGAGATCAACATGAAATAACATGGCATCTAAATCAATGAATTCAAAAGTCCCTTTGTTGTCCACTAGCAGCTTACCTCTGCTCCTGTTTCCTCCTTGGCTGAGGCGCTGCTGAAGTGAAGTGAAGTTCTGGCTGAAGTGACCTCCATGGTTGTCAGAACTCACATCCTCCATGTCAGTGCAGGATTCAGAACTCATCCTCTCTTCAGGTGCCTCACCATCATCACTGGCCTTTCTTGTCTTCATCTCCATGGAGGAGATGAGGATGATGGTGCTGTTGATGCTACACCTTGACTTCTTTTCAGGTGCTCTGGCATCAACACCGGCCTTCCTCTTGCCATGCTGGATCCCTCCATCCTCCACTTGCACTCCTCCCTGATCACCACCTTCCTCCTTCTCACTCTGACTTCCTCCTGCGGGTTGTTGCTGGGGTCAGTTGAGTCAGGGTGATGATGCCTCTACCCTGAACATCAGTGGCATTCCCTTTTTCTTTCTCCAGTAAACTAAAGTACACTTAAAGTGGATTGAAAATGCTCAAGAAGTATGTAAAAATACACTTGTGGCTTAATGTTAGGATCACTAAGTTACAAGTGTTAAGAGTTAAGAGTGAGAGTGTGGCTGGGGAACATGCAGGGGTGGTTCAGACAGTTAATGGGTGCTGACTTACAGCATACAAGGTGTGTGTAACCTCAGAATCATTATTATTAACACCTTATGGTTGTGATTAGTAAACCTTTTCATGATGCACAGTGTGGTTGTAATGGTATAAATGATAATACCATTAATAATCATGTATACAACATTCTGTCTTCAAGCTCCAGGATGGGAGCAGACCTAAAGATCAGCATTCTCTGCAGGATTTCTTTAGGCTCCAATTATTTTCATGTCAAACAACTGACATGATCAATAAAACCGACTCAGCCATAAAGTTTAATGATAAGAGTCTACAGAAGAATGCTGGGCTGTCATGATGGAATTATTGTCATGATGATGTAGTAATTGATGTCAAATCTATTCCGGAATGTTGACTGTCTGTGTATATATATATACATATGTATACATGTGTGTGTGTGTGTGTGTGTGTGTGTGTGTGTGTGTGTGTGTATATATATACACACACACAC
>JBBMOE010000002.1:309231-342706 GCA_037975065.1 Chaetodon trifasciatus | reverse complement strand
TATATATACACAGTGTGTGTGTGTGCTGGCCAGAGCCAAGACGCCAGAAACTCACCATCAACCCACCAGTTGACCTGAGAACCGTTTCTGTGGTCAAAAAAAATCATCTGTCACACATAGAGTATGATATGACATCTGTGTTCAGTGATTTCAGCTTGGATAAGAAGAGAGAGAGGACCATGCAGGGTAAGATGTTCAAACCAGGAGACACTGGACACATTTTACTCACCACCACACTGACGGACCGAAGACGACTGCTGTGTCCACACAGATAAATGATCTATCACATATACAGGCCTTTAAGTCATGATATGCAGTATTTACTTGATATAATGTTTTATTTCATGATTTACAGTATTTCATTGATATACAGTGTTTTATTTCATGATTTGCAGTATTTACTTGATGATTTACAGTATAAGACTTCACATACAATGAATAAATGATTTGTTTAATGGTTACAGTGGAGTTTCTGATCAGACTTGTGTGTAATGTGACAGATTTCCACTCTGGGGGAGAAAGGGAGAGGGGATAAAGGAGAGGGTTTATTTATTTATTTACTTATTTATGTCTCTCCTTTATATTTATTATTACTATTATTGTTACTTATTATTATTATTTAAGTATTTATTTATTTATTTATTCTCTCTTATTTCATCTAGCTTAACTAATTTATACCCTTTTCCCTTTCCCTCGTGCTTGCTCCACCTGTCCTCTCTCATATTCCCCTTTGCAACTTCACCAGTGCACGCGCACACACACACACACGCACTATTGTCTCTTACACTTATGTCCTTTTGTGTTGTCTTTGTCATTCACCTGTTATGTACTTGCATCACCTAAAAAAAAAAAAGAAAAAAAGACTTCCACTCTGTCACATTTACTCTTAACAGATGAATCTTCTCCTGTGAGGAAAACACTTCCTCCTCAAAAGACACCCGAACAGCGTTGTGCTCAGCACTGAGAAATAGTTATTGGTTACAGTTACTAGTTACCTAAATTAAGAAGTAACTCAATTATTTTACTGATACCTCCACCAAAAAGTAATGTGTTACTGTGATAAGTAACCTTTCAGTTTCTTTTTTAAGGTCTACTTTGAAATGCTGCTTTGCTAATTGTGCTGTGCCACATGACCAAACTCTCATATCCTGATACAGGTCATTTCATTTACCCATTTTTGGGTAAAGAGCAAGTTCTATTCATATTACTGGCTTTCAGAAAAAAAATCTAGATGGTGGAAAATTCATCATGGTGGACTTTTCTGGTCCAAGAGGCTTTTTTTTGTTGAGTGTCTAATTTCAAGTCAATCAGGCTCACGGTGTGAGGGCTGTGATTGTTCCAAAGTCTAATTCTTGGAAACCATCTGGCTGATTGGGCTCATATTTCTTAGGAAGCACATGCATATCATGTCCAGTTATTGGGCCAAGTTCTGTGTTCTAGCTCATTCCAGCTCACAGCAGTTCCAGCTGTTACAGTAGAAATAATAACAATAAAGAGGAACAAACACGGTTGGGTCGCTCTTGTTGTGAGTTCGTTTCAAGGTTGTGTCGACTAAGAAACAAACACCTCCAAATCTTTTTCACATCTACATTTTTATTGTTTTTTTCATATCCTGGTTGCACACACAGAAAATGAACTCTGAAGTCAATGAACAGTGAGCGTTTGATTTTATAAAAGTCCAAATGTTGCTAGTTGTTCGAGCTCGCACAGCAGTAGCTCATCTCAACCACCACCATCAAACAGTAATTTTCTGGAGCAAAGCTTTCAGTCGACTTAATCCTCATCTTTGCACTACATGGTATGTTATTGCCTTTTTTCAGTGGACATGCTGAATAAATCTACTTATTTCTTCATACACAAAGTTATAGTATTCAAAATATAAAATGCCACATTCCAATGAATTTCACAAGTCTGAATTAAGTATAACTGCCCCATTTCCAGAAATGGGCTTAAAATGTCCACAAAAAATATTTGGAGGAGAATATGTGAGATGGGCAACAGAACATATGGTACCAAGAACAGACAATACAAAGCGTTAATATGAGATTATCATTACACTGAACTGAAGCTGTCAGTTATAAATTACAATAATCTGATTATGACAATCATTCATTCCTGCATTCAATGACATTAAAAGGAAAAAGTGGAATCTAAAAGTCACACGGACCTCTGGACTGAAGTTTTCACTTGTTTTTCAGCCTTAGAAATTTTAGAAAAACAAGGATGTGATATGTCCACCTGAGTTTGGGTGAGATTAACCACCCAGCACCCTCGAGCTCCTCTGTCTGTCTCTCAGTAACAATGCATCGTCACAGCACTGACCGTCTGTGGTGCTGGGCTGGGTTCACCAAAGCTGTTTAATGAATAGAGTCTTTCTTCTTGTGTCGGCATCTAGTGTGTGTGCACTGTGCTGGGCTTACACTGACTGAGCATTTATGTATGTCTGTATGTATCTGCCATCTCTACAGCTTGTTTTTCCATATCATCTTTGACCCGTCTGCTTCCCGTTAAAGTGAACCGCAACTTAGCTCTGAGATCTTTTGGGTGGTGGCCAATTTATTCAAATTCAGCTGATTGGAGAGGGAGGCAGAGACTAGTTTTCCCTCTGCTTTTAATGAGAATCTGATACCATCTTCTGGACAGCCAGGCTTTAATTTGCAGAATTACATCGCTAAAATCATGCATTCCACAGTAACTACGATGAGCAGTTAATGGTTGTCTGGTGTAGTTAGAAACACACACACGCACCACATTAAACCGAGAAACAGAACAAAACATCTTGTTTTGTTTTGGGGAACCCAGCCCAACCTGCTATTTTCTGCAGGTAACAGGAAAACTAAAATGACTGATATGTTAGACCATGTTAGCTTGTTGCTCTGTGACACACACGCACATACGTACTGTACAATGATGCAGCTCAAATGCATTCTCAAATCGTATGTACAAGGAGATTCCTTTTTACAGAGGAGAAAGAGACAGAAGTCAAGGACAGGCTCGGCGGGAGATGAGGCACAATGTTCAACAGTTTTGCGTTTTCTTTTTTCTTGATTTTCTCATATTTACTTGCACAAAAGCAAGCTGAGGAAAAATGTTTGAATATAGCTTTCATGTTATTTTACATCTGTTTCCTCATTCAGCTCGAGATGTGGATAAACCAGAACAGGAGTGGGGAACTTTTTGGGTCCGTGTTCATCAGACTTTGATGGATTTTCGCTCTTAAACATCTTAAAACCTGGGAGCCCCAGTAAGACAATGAGTTCATTTGTTGGAAGTCATTTTCACACAGTTCTCTAGCTTTTGGAATCCCAGTTTAAGGAAATAGACCGTGAAACAATCGGATCTCCTGTTTCCAGAAACCACATCACGTCACTTAGGAGGGCGTCTGACTACAAGAAAGCTGCAGCCAAAGAGATATTTTTTTTCTATTGTAAACAAGTAGACGTATAATCTAGCAACATGCCAATGCTAGACTCCAAATCAGATTCTGTCCACTCTGCGAAAACATCTCTACCAAAGCTCTCTTCCAGTCCAAATGTGAAGGATTAGTGCTTTCCTGTGTATGTGATGCTGTTTCTGGGGGATCAAATGTGAACAACTTGCAGCTCAAACAGAGCTGAAGCGGGGCGCTCTGCCGACACCCAACACTTCTGTGGACGTGCAGCCTTAGCATTGCATGAGCATCAATACTGAGTGGTATGGAAATGGAAAAAAAAAATAAATTAGTAAAATCCAGTGATTGTTAATGAGTCAGCTGTGAGCAGATGCCTCCTCTTGAGTTAAGTCCAATCACAATCAAGGAGGAAATATTGAGATACTCAGCCAGAGCCTGAGTCAGCTGTGTCTGTGCCAAGCCATTAAGATCATGTTAATAAGAGGACAGCAGAATAAGAGCACACGACTATTTACAGCATTTGTACATCAACATCAACTCCAAGCGTCAGGGCCCGACACAACGATGATATCTCAGAACAGCCTGACTGGCTGGACTCATTCAGCACAGAAACTCACTTCCTAGCTGCTCTTTAACGTCAGACTGAGTGTTTGCTTCCTGCTGATAATATAACGACAAACTGTTTTAAGGTACAGCTGAGGATGCTTCTGGTCTAAAGCTAATTTACAGGGATACAATCAATCAATTCCGTCCATTGCGGCTGTTAAAGAACACATACCTAATGAGGACACCGCAGTGAAGTCAGACTGATGTCAAAAGGCATTTAGAAGCAGCTGGTTTGGCGTTTTATGGTCCAAATTTTCCAGTCAGCACTTCCAACATTCCCCCATGAACACGGGCCCTGACTCCAACCCTGACGCCTTCGCACATGTTGATACAAACAATCAGAAACTCAGCAAAAGTGGAAAATAATAAACAAATGGCATTTGTATCAAAGGGACGATACATGAGAATATGTGTATTAAAATTAATACACAGTTTATTCAAATGCTTATCATTAAAAAGATCTTTAATTCATACATTGGGAGGGAGACGGAAGCACGTTACGATGAAGGAATGACCGATGTTCTTTCTCCACTTCCTTAATGGGTTAAGATGTACTGAATACACAGAGGAACAATGGTAATTCTTTAAATTACAGCTCTCTAATAACCACTCAACAAGAGACACAAGAGGGACGACACTAGTTATTACTGTTGTTAATGTGTCTCCACCAATCCAGATGAAGGACAGGCTGATTGGCTTCAAAACGCTCACATAAGTCAGCTTTTCACGTCTTATGTAATTACTGTCAGCAGTTAAGAGAAACCAGGAGCTGAATTTAGAGGCTTTACCACAGCAATGACTTTGATGTGCAGATTAGAAACAAAGGATGCAACAGAAAGGAGACGGCAACCACACGACTCTCCGCGGGACAAGTTCGAACAAGACAGCGGTAACGTCAAATGAAATCATCCTGAAACGTCTTTGGCTATAGCATTTGGCAATTCAACAAACAGATGAACGCAGACACTGCTGAGGGACGAGTTGCAATGAGTCAGTCAGATGGGAGAGATGGAGAAAGCCCAGAGGAAAGAGGGAGAAGAGGGTAACACAGAGGACATGACTGCATACACCATGCACCATAGCGGGACCTCTCCTCAGCCCAGACCTATGGATAAAAACACACATTCACACGCACACACAGACCGCTATTTCTCCAAATGTCTCCACGAATCAGTCTCTGAGATAGGGCACAGTCAACCAATCAAGTAAAAAGGTGTGTATTAGTGCAAATGTAAAAACTGCTTTAAAAAAAAAAATAACACAATGAAAAATGGTGTGAATGAGTGAAGCAGGGCAAAAAACTGTGTGCAAAAGTCCCCTCACAACATGCAGGATCAAAGAAACAGAACGGGTCGACAGTTTGTGCTTCTAGTAAGTCTCCTCTCATTGAAAAATGTCTGCTAAGTTCATGCAAATCCTCGTGTCATGCCTGCATGTCTCTGTGTCGCATCGCGCTGTAAAAAGGCTAAAAAGACAAACCAGCTTTCATGTATTAGAAATACATGTGAGTATAGTAGTGAAGGGGTTGAAATGCTGTGTGTGCTTGAATTAAAGTCTGTTGAAATGTCAAGTCAAAAATCAGCAGCCTATCACATGCAGATGCTCATTTGTGTGTGTTCGTTGTTTGGTGTGTGTGTGTGTGTGTGTGTGTGTGAGTGTAAGCAAGGAAACAGACATGCCAACGTCCAGAGCTGCAAACAACAACAGCTGTTGCATGTTTACTGCTGTGTGCTTGAGTGTGTGTGTGTGTGTGTGTGTGGGCACCACTGAAGAAAGGTGGAGGGAGAGTGAGCAGGAAGGGGAGGAAGTGAGCTGATGTTGGATGTTTGGATCGTTCGGCTTCGTATCTGGTCACCCGGCTGTTGTGGGTGTGTTCTGGCACCTCATGTTTCTCCGAACACTGAGTGTGTTCGGTTCTTCTCAAATCTGGATTCTCGTGTGTCCTGTTTTTGGTTACAGTCCTGTGCAGCTTCCGGTGTGTTTTGGCTCTGATGGCTCTTGGCTGGGCTGAGCTGGTTTGGTTCTTTGCGGTTTACATGTGTCCGGGTGTCGCTCGAGCCAGTCGGGTCTGGTCCTGAAGTTGTGGCAGGAAGACAGGCGGTACTGGTTGGGCTGGCAGTGTGGTTGGTTGATGTGTATTCAGTGGGACATGCCAGAGTCTGGCCACAGCAGTTTTCACTGGCGGCCATACTAAAGTCCACACTGTTTGATGTTCAACACTTGACAAAGATTTGCTGCGGATGATATTTAAACACTCTCACCACCACAATGTTATGGAGATTGTTGTCATATACAGGCTGCATTACGTCTTACTGGTGGATCCATCCAGACTGCAGTCTGGACAAGCTGAGCTCTTCTGGTGCACAGACTTCTTCACCGTGTCAGCCTGCAGCACCACCGTGAAATCACTGGTTTTCACGTCAAAGCATCAGTGCTCCAGCACTGCGACCATGCCACCAGATCCTGGTTGCTGTGGCAGTCTGGGTTGGGTTGACTGTACTGACTGGGCGTGTCTTGATCGACAGAGTAAGCCTTCGGACCCAGCGGGAAAAGTTGATTTGGTTATTCTGGGTTCTGGTTGTTCTGTAGCGTCTGAGCTGGACAAGAATGACGTTGTTGTTCTGGGTTATGTCTGCTTGGTTAAGAATCTGGCTCTGGGTTAGAGGTTCAGTCAGTAGAGGTACTAGATTCAGGACAGGCCAGAATGGGATGTGGTTCTGGTTACTTGTTCAGTGGGAACTAATACTGGACTCAGGCCGGGCTTGACTGGTGGTCCGCGGAGCACCGTAGAGAGTCACTGATGCTATGTGGTTATTCTGCATCACCTGAGAAAGAGGGAAACGGGGAGAATGTGTTAGGCATACAAAAGGTATGGAGGGGAAATTTTCAGAGATACTGAGCTCAAACTAAATGTTCATTCTCGAGGCTTTCGTTTTTTGTTTCAAGCTAACTGACGCAGAGCAGACAGAATTCGGTTTCAACCATATCCACGATTTCACTCCTCTCTTAATCTGGCATTCCAGATTCCAAATTCAACTCAGGTAAAACTGATCACATAGAGAGTCAGCCTTTGGTCATTTCCTTTGAGAGAGGGACACTACTACTCTTGTGAACACTGGGGTGCTAACCAAAGCTAGCGACATGCACATTCTGACCTCAAAGATCATCCTCTGCAGTCCAAAGCAGAAGGTGGAGCCGAAGGGGTTGGTGTTATTGGCTGATGAAGACCTGAGAAACACAAAGAGCTGATAATGTCAGAGGCATTTATTTGGACAAAATTTGGTAAACCACTAACATTAAAATGATCTCAGACCTCTGTAGGACACATTTGAAATGTAACACTGTGGTCTGTGTATATATGTACCTGTGGAGCACGACAGGTTTTTCCATCGGGTGACCCAACAGTTCCTGAATCTGATCCCACTGACAGAGAAACAAACAGTTAGAAGATAAAAAGCTTGTTTATCCACTGCCAACACTGACTCATCCATAAGGGCAGGGGACCTGCACAGTTGTATTAGCTTCAAGGTGATGGTGCAGCTTCCAGTGGCAGAATGCATTCAGATACGCTGTGTAGTGAAGGAGACAGAGACTGTACATCTTTGCTGAAGTAAAGATCAAATGCTGTATCCTGTTTTCACGAAAGCCACTGATCATCTCCATAACACTTTTCTTCGAGCTAAATCGAGGCACGTTTTGGGATATTTTTAGCGGATATCACAAGGCTTTCATACATCACTCCCTTCGTTGTAAACATCAGAAGAGAACTGTAGCTACGGTCTGAAACAGATGTCCCATTATCCAGAGTTCATGGCATGAAACTAAGGGTTTATGATGGAGTGATGTGGAGAAGTTTTAGGAAGAGTGATACCAGTGAAAAACAACTGAAAAGTCACAACTCTGTAATGTCCAGCGAAGAGGTAGAACTCAGTGATGCAGACCATGTCAGGTGGTGTCTGCCCCGCCGTAGCACCGCCTTGAGAATTTACTCAAAGCTATGATCTCTCACAAAATGTAACACGCCCATAACATCTGTCTATAACTGACCTTGCTGTAGGTGGTTAAGATGCAGTCCTCTGTCTGAGAGTCAGCTCCTTCTACAACGCAGAGAGCGGAGATTTAAGGCAGATTGAAAATCAGCATCACGCATCTACACTGAGACATGCAGGGCTCACTCATGACTGCAAACTGACTCACCTTTCTTAATGACAAGTGGAATCTTAAAGTCACATCGATGATATCTGTGACGGCAGAGGAAACACAATCAAAAGCACAGAAAATTAAACTAAAGGACAATTAAAGGACAATTAAAGGTTATTGCCAAGTTTGCTGTGCGTCTCCCTTCTTTGTTGTGGCTCGTAGTCATAACAGTGTGGATAATTACACACGGAGGATATTTGTCAACTAGGATGGAGGGAGACAGAAAGGTGGAGGAAAAAGCGGGTAAAGGAATCATGACGATGGAAAGACACACAGAAACAAGTAACTAGAGGGCGAGATATTTACATATTGAAGTTGTAATGTCCGGGGTAGTTGGTATGGAGGACAAACTTCTTAACCAGGTGACTTGTAGAGTCGAACAGGATATCCTGAAAAATAAGAATGAGAGCGATAAGAACACGGTGTTTATTACTGCTTATGCAAAAACAAACAAAAAACACACACAATGTGTTCTACAGAGTTCTACAAACAGATAAGCCTCGGATGAGCTCACGTACCACTCCGAGGGTGAAGTAGTTGAAGAAGTAGTCGTTACATTTAGAGGGGACCTGTTTGTGAGGTGATGGAGAGTGGATCTTCATCTGAAATAAAAAAAAAAAAGGACACTTAATGACGATAATGTCTTCATCATTAATGCTACAGTTGACTATCGTCATCAGATGTGGAGAAGCATCTGCACTGATCTGCACTAATAAATCCAATATTCACTCTGTGATTATGATTGAAATACTTTCAGATAATTAGGTATCAATATATAGTTCTGTACATCATTGATTTCTTGTGATGAGGTAGAACTCAACTGCTGAGCACTACTGATTCTATTCAACATGCACAATGTAGCTGGTTGGTAGGTATTTGATTCAACTAGTTTGGATTAAAAGACTATTATGGGACTAACAGTGACTGTAGAACTCTTAGGAAGATATGGGAAAAAGACTTGTGTTGTACAGTGGATGAAAAAGTATGGGCTAGAGGCAAATTTAGTCAGTACAAAATAATTCACAGATTTTATTATACACCAACCAGACTCAATAAAATGGGTCTAATTAAAGATGACATATGCTGGAAATGTAGAAAAGAACACGGCACATACATGCATGCACTGTGGGAATGTCCCAGGGTCTTTGCTCTGTGGGAGAATGTTCTGAATTATATTGGTAAATGGTTACGATGTGAACTTCCCATATCATCGAGATTATGTCTTCTTGGAGACAAAACTAGGGTGCCGCTTTTAAATAAATCACAATTTGGAATATTAAAAACGGGCCTGATGACTTGTGCTCGGGTGATTCTAAGATGTTGGAAAGAACCTCAAACTCCTACGTTGAATTCGTGGAAGCTTCAAATGATGGAAACAGCTGCATGTGAAAAGATGCTGGCGAGACTGAACGGGAGAAATGACATGATCAGTGAGCAGTGGAATGATTTTAGCCAATAAATGTCTGGAGGAAACAACCTGACCAGGCAAAGAGACTGATGATGCGTTATATTACATTAGTAGTATTTCGAAATACTACTCAGGACTATGACTCAATAATGGCCCTCTTTTAAGTTAATATGTGTCAATGTCTGTTATAACCTGCCTGTTTATTGGTTTGTCATTATTGTGTTGTGTTATAGTGTTGTTTGTTTGTCTTATTTCTGGATAATATGTTAAAATCCAATAAAATTTCAATTATAAAAAAAAAGACTCTATTATGAATCCAGGGGGGATAATTGAGTTGTCATTGTGAGAGATTACAGGATGTGGATTAGAGAATTTAGTAAAAAGATTATACCATTAGTTCAAACAACAACAACAACAACAACAACAACAACAACAACAACAACAACATGTTCCTCTCAGTGCTTCAAAAGAACAGAGTTTATCTACCTTGTCCTCAGACTTGTAAAAGACTTTGTGTGGTGAGCCCAGAGCACCCAGTACATCCTGACAGGAATCTCCAAAGTAGATGCTCCTTTCGAGGGACCTCACTTTAGCATCAGCCATCACACCAGGACCACAACCTGTACTCACCCATGGCCAAAGAACAGGAAAGGAAAGCACTCAATCTCCGGATAAATCAAACATTCCAACAGCAGGTCAGAGAATAGCAGAGAGTGTGATGGTCTCTGTGAGAGGGGACTGTTCTTCTGTTTACCATGCAGCAAGATATACCGGTCACCTGCAGCTAAAAGTGTGTTTGTCCATGCTACACAGTTAAAAAGATCAATCTGCAGTGGAGACAGACAAATGTAGCATGAACAATGTGGCTATTTTTTCAATAAAAATGCAGAAAGTTTCCATGTCAATCTCTAGTTTTCCAGCAGAATTACAAACGGTGGTAGAGAGACAGGAGGCAAGAGAAACAGCCTGTGAATCAAAATGCAGATTTAAAGATTTGTGAGGAAGACACGACGGTAGCATCTCAAGTCTGATCATAAATCTCAGTTTGCAGTCCTCACGACACACACAGACACCGAGACGTGTGTTACCTGCAGTGAGAAGGCGGAGTCTGAGCCCCAGAGGCCCTGCCCGGTCTCTCAGGACATCCACGCACTCTGCATAGATGTTACCAAGGAAACAAGCCAATGGCATCACCGGAGCTCTGAGGACAGAGAGAGAACAACAGCATGTGTGTGTACGTGTCCCTTGTTTCTTATGGCTTTCTGTTGTTCTACACACATTTTCTCAGTTTGTTACATGTTAAAATGAGAACACCCCAAAAAGTCAAATTAACATGTGAACTAAGGATGTCAAACAATGTTGTTTCTTCTGGTTACACTGCAGCATTATGATTAACAACGTGCTTACTGATTGACTAAATTATCTAAAAAATATTCATCCATGTACAACAACAATAATGCGGCAACTATATTAGCTAATGAAATTCACACTGTTCCTGGTTCATCACACTCCTCAAAGACCATCGAATGCCTTCAAAAGGTACGTTTGTTCTTCTACAGAGCCATGAATGCTCTAATGCTGCCTCTTGTAGCATTATTTACCAGCAACTAAGTTATGTTCTTGGTCCCATTTATTCATTTTGTAGCAACGTGTGGTAAAAAAAAGCATGTTCACACATTTCAGTTCATTCTTGTCTAGTTTGGAGACGTTTCCCTGTGAGCATGTTGATGCATGTTCCTCCACAAAGATCATTAAAACAATAACCTTTCAGCACTCTTTGGTGGAGATGCGTCCACACTGTGAAGTTTGTGTATGCGTGTGTGTGTGTGTGTGTGTGCGTGCAGTTACCTTGTTTCTTGCAGGTTGTTGCCAGTGTAAATGTGCATCCTCTTGACCATGGCCCCATGTGGAATCTGCAGGGAGGCCAAACCCATGGCAAAGTTAGGCTGCCAAGGCAAAACAGCTGGGAGTAGTACAGGGCCGGTATGTTGTGTGTTTGTGTGTGCACATTAACAGACTGCATATTAAGAAGACGCTGCACAACAAATCCATCTGTTACAGAAATACGTTTCCCATGTGGAGAAAGGTGTGATAACGTATGATAAAACACTGTGGAGTGAAACATTTCACAACACACTGACTGACCTAAATAGCCACATTCCAGAGAGGAAAACTCAAACACAATGTTTGCACTGATTGGTGACACTACATTTTAATCCAGCGCGTGTCTTTTTATCTGCGAGAGGTCCACTGTGACTCAGCAGAGGTTACTTCATTTCTGTTTCTCATTGTTTGTGCATTTCCAAATTGCATTCATGACCTCTGACACGCACAATTCCTACACAGGACTCTTTCTGATATTAAATCAAAGCAAAAATGAGTAGGTCTGAAGGAATTTGCAAAAACTTATCCCTAGTTTTTTCAGGTTTATTTGCCTTAGGAAAGTTTCCAGACTGCATTTGCTTTTCGTTAAAAGCGTTCTTCAAAAAACAGCAGCAAACAGTGATCACCCCTTCAGAGATTATAAAATACAACGATGTGACTGTAACAAATTCAGGATGTTTCTGTTTTGGCATTATTGTGTAGATGAACAGGAATAAGAAGCACAACAAATGTGGGAAAGGCTCTGAACAACAGCACAAAGAATCTCAGGAGCATCCATCAGCCATCTGATGCTCAAACAGGAAACAAACTGCAGCTGAGTCTGGAGCTCGAGATAAAGAAATGTAAATATCAGGCCTCAAACTAGAAGCTGAAACTACACCTGCAACTGACAGATAGCAAGCGAGCATGAACTGTTGTTTCAGCATATCAGGCAAAACCATTCAAGCAACTCAACACTACACTATACTATACACTCACGTCACAGATATGCTGGAGCAGCCAAATGGCTTCACCAAAAAGATGTGACAAGGTGCAAAAGCTTGGTGGATGGGATGCGAAGGTGGCTGAGGTGAAAGGCAGCAGGAAAGCCATGACTACACGGGTGCTTTCACAGCAGCAAGCTGCAGCATGGAGCAGACGGCAGAGCAGCTGGTTCAAGACGTGCATCACCCGAGAGATCCGCAGCTGCACAGTCCAGACAGTGAAGCATCCACAAGAGCTTCTGACTGATTATACACACCTCAATCCAAAAGCAAAGCCACAGAAGCAAAAACCTAATGCCTGATATTACCGACAGTATGTACAAACATGCAGTTTGTCTTGAAAATCAGCATTGTAAGCCGCTGGGCGTCTGGGCTGTCTTGGAGAATTGTAATTATGGACTCACGCTGCCCGAGCAAACCCAAGTCCCTCAACTCCCTGCTGCAGTCAGATTCTTACTGCTTACATAACAGTGAAAGGAGTCTTTGACGAATCAACAGTACAAGACTGGAATTCAGGCTTGGTGCATTTTGAGATCTGTCAGAGACATTCAAGAAAAAAAAAAAACTCTTTTGTGCTCAAATATAAAGAAGCAGCAAGACAATCACATTCTCAGCATGCATTTGGTTTCTTTGCTCAGTCCCACATCATTTATTATCATCACGCAACACCAAGCTGACAGGGGTTCAGGCACATGCTCGAGGCACACAAAGGGCTTGACCTCGGACTGTGCATATGAAGGGTAACCACTTCAGTCACAAGGCTGCCCTGCTGCCCCTGGGTGGTGAAGAAAAGACCACTCAGCCCTTCTTTAAAAGGCTGACAAGCAAACCGGTGGAGACAGTCTCACCTCGTACTTCGGAGCTTCGTTCCATGAGTCCAGTTGGAAGGAGAAGGACAGTCCTCGAAAGTTGAGATGGAACAATTGCTCTGCAGCATTGTAGACTGCAGGGAGCGGGAGGAAGAGGAGGAAGGTTTCACACGAGAGAAAAATGAGCTGAAAATGGTGAAGTTCATTTGTGAGAGTCTGTTTGTGCTTTGTAAAGTACCTCCTGGGTGCGTAGCTCCAAATGACTGGTCTATTTGCTCTATTGTGGGGGCAATGGCCTGAGAGTTGAAATGGACTCCACTGAAACACAACATACACACACAAACACACACACACACAGCCAGTGTTACGTCTATTAACATTCATACAGGCTGTGCTGCATTAACGGAGGAGCTACTGCCAGAGCGGAGAAATGGATTTCACTGAAAGACAATCACACACACAGGGTTTAAGAAACACATTAAAACAGGCGGACTCCATTACTGCGAGGTCTTTCACTCAGCAGCTGCGTGCCTATCTGTGAGGAGCTCTGACTTGTAGCTGAAAGTAATGTCAATAATAAGGGCTATGTAACAGGAAGGGCTGAGAGTCTAAGATGGCTTTCATTCTTGCAACATAACAGGTTTGTAAAGCCTTATAAATTTCTACTCACCAGTATTTCAACTTGACTTTGCTCAGGTCATACACTTCGATCACCTGTCACTCAGACAAACGGACACAGTTAGGGTACAGTGGCTGCGAAGCAAATGGTTAGTTAAATGTCATTAACAGGGCTGGGGGAGTCTAATGCCTTTGCTAATTATCTAGAAATGAGAGGAAGTTTTGCAACTGTGGTTCAGCTGCTGCTCTCTCATTAATATGGGCGTGTGACTCCAAGTTCAATTCAATCCCTGTGAAATCCCTGTCTATTATCAACTAATAAATACTATCACACCCAAACCCTGACCTTAATGAGAGGCAGTCTCTTTAAAACCTTTGGTTGGGGGGCGGCACGGAAACCACACCGCGGATCTCTCTCTTTAAGTCTCTTTGAGCTCGAGTCTCAGTGCCCACACACCACTGGTTCTTCAACTCCCTGACAGTTTTTCTATCACGTCGCCCACCAGTGAAACTCCCCTCCCCTGAAAAATCAACAATTTTCACCTTGAGTCTCTGATTTGTGGCATCAAACAGCAGTTTAATCCCATCCTGAGTCAAGTTCAGTATGAGGTCATGGCTGAGTGGCGTCTGGAGGGGAGATAAACAAACCAGTTAATTAACAGAGTGGTGGGAGGATATGCCCTCATGACCAGATATGCAGATAGGCAAACAGTCAGAATCAACTGCTTTTGAAAGTCAGGGAATCAAGGCACACACCAAGACTACGACTGCACATATATGTTAACGCAGGACAAAAAAAATGGACTGTGTCATTCATGTTAACAAAAACAACTGCTTCCAGCTGCTCTTGAATAAATCATGAATCTAATCACAGAGTTGTAAAAACAACTTCCCCAACAGCTTTTGAACCTGGGGAAGTAATCTAAATACAGCCTGGTGGACGCTGGGTTTCTGAGGATGATATTTGAGTTAAATAAATAAAAATCAGATAATGATTTTTCAGCCTATACAAATTCTATACGTACAGTACACACAAACATACATGAAATGTTTTGATTAAGATCCTTTAATCCTTTTTAATTACCTCAAACACACTGTATGTGCAGCATTTCTATCCTCCTACAACCACAGCAACATCAATACATCTTTGATAAACTAATACACAGAAATCTAACTACAACTGACCTTAGAGTGTAAATACTGGGGGTTGTAAAATAACACATCCTCAAAAAAACATGCACTGTTGCCCAAAAAGGGGATTCTTAAACAAGCTGAATAACATTTATGTGTGTGAGAGCACATTTTGCCATCTTACCTGTTCACTGTATAGCACCTGGACATTCTTGATGATGCGGCAGTGTTTCTGCAGAATAGAGATGGCCTGGGCCAATGGCATCCCTGAAGATGCATGCATGTCAAAACACACACAAATTAACCCAAGCAGCTGTATTTCTTCCAGAGCGTTAACAATAACACAAAGGCGCGAGAAAAATAACTTGAAATGTGGCTTCAGACATTAATGAATGACTCGTGGTCTCATTCTCTTTGTCCATTTGTGTCTTATGTGCTTATAAGTTGAACAAGTTGTTGTAAAACCCACCTAAGGCGAATTCCCATTGCTCATTTCCTAGTGATCTCTCAGGCACCACCTCCAGATCCAGCATTGGCAAGTAGTGGGGGGCAGCTCACCTCACCTCAAGACACAATGGGACCCTCCGAGGGACCCTTTCTCCACACCTGTCTCTCCCTGATCACAGCACTGTCTCACAATAGTTTCAGATGGCTACTTTAATTCATTACTCTATCTACTTATTTTCCTACAGCTACCAGACTCATGAGTGTGAGCATCAAACAGCTACTCAGTCTGTGAGTTACAGTAAGGACAAACGACTTAATCACATCATATGTTCTGGACATTAAAACGGTACCAAAGAAGAATAATCAAATGTGTTAAATATTCAAAATGACATCCACCTTGTTGCCTAAGGCTGAACACACTGATCACCTAAGGCTTACAAAGATACACAAGTTTTAAATAACAGTTTAACAAGTTACCCAGCACAGGCTGACAGCTTGATCACAAACAAATTACGCAACCTGCTAGCAAACCTAAAGCGTACAAGGCCAGCCGTCAGTTAACCTCTTACTTGTTTGTGTGCTTTAAGATCGATACAGAATAGAAAAAAAAACCCCAATCCTGAATTCACTCGATTTAAAGTCAGGAATAAACAAAAAAGATAAGTCCAACTTGCTCGCCGGCCACAAACGTCTCTAACAGGCTTCAATTTAGCGAGTGAATATCAACTTGTTCGCCTACAGTGTTGTGTCCTGTGTCACAGTACAACAGAGCACCTGATCCAGTGACAAACAGCAAATAAAAAAAATACAGAGGCACGAAAATTATTCCTCCAAACCCGACTGTTCTCCCTCTGTTAGCTATCGTTATCTGTCTCTGTCGGGCGGTTACGAAAGCATCAAAGCTTGACAACAAGACTGTTTCTTTGCGCTATGGGCTAACGTTAGCTGACGAGCTAGCTGCCCTCCGCGTAATTGTAATAAAGTATAAATATAAATAACGTACGCGCAGAAAAATATGTTAATTAAAGACAAAGAAAATTAATATCGCGGTTCAGACTGGCACGACATAAACAAAGAAAGCGAGCCAAGCCGTCGGCTGTCTTTGCTGTTTTTCTTTCTTCTGTCACCGAAGGTTCAAGCTTTGGAGCTAGCTCTTCTGCCGCTAGTGCGCAAATTCAAAGTCCTCCTTGCGAGACGCTTCCCTTGTTCCTCATAAGCTCGTCAGTCGGTAAATGCCCACCGTGTCCCTTTCTCGGGTTTAATGTGTCTTCAATGTCAGGAGCAGATATGAGCAACACAGTGTCCAAACAACAGCAACTTCAGGCATCAACAACAGCCAGCAGGATCAGCTGATAATTCAACTTCCTGTGTTGGACGCACGTTCACGCGTTCTACGTGATGACATCATGGTCAGCTGACACGGTCGACCGAGAAGTGGCCTTCGATTTCCCCAAATTCGATAGCATTATATCTGAAATTAATAAAAAGTAAGAAAGACCAACAGACTTTGTTCTTTATTAGTTTTGGAAGAGTTTTTTTATTTTTTTATTTTTTTTTATTACATTTCCCCTTTATTTTAATTTTTGGAACCGAGGCCTACATACATGCATTTAGCCAACATTATTTGTATGTTTTATTTTACAGACCTTCTGTGTGTTTAAACATCTATATCTGTGTAGATGTTTCAAATGTTTCATTAATCCTTTTCTCATATGCCATAATTGTTTTCCATGTACAATTTAAATAAAGTTTTGGTGGGAAAACAAACAAAAAGCAACATCAAGGCACAAACATAATCAGATCCTTTGAAAGATATCTTTGAGTTTCTTTGAGATTGGAAGAGTCTGTTTTTCCCCCCAAATACATTAATGTATATACTACTATATATATATACATAATATACTGTATGTTAGTGTTCTCTGTGTGAAATGAATGGTCTTCATCCTAACACTGCGCTGTGTATTACTTTGTCAGTAAGACTACAAACACAGTAATGGAGATAATAAAAAAAATGATTATTTTACAGTATTTCTACTCCATACCATGCAGTTCATTTTTACTTTCATATTTATATTTTTTTCTGAAATTGCAAATTGGAGACCATCCCCAGAGCTTTTCCAGTGATGGCCTTAATCTCACTCTTGTCCTCCCTCGTAGCCTGAACACTTGTCTGTCTTGGGGGCCTGGACTGTTCTTTCTTTCATCTTTTCTTTGGCACAGTCACTGTTCATCCCAAGTGTGAAGACTGTCCTGATGGATGATTTGTCCTTCTTTCTCTCTGTTCTCCTATGTGTTGTATCCAAATGATTGGCATCATGTAGAGTGTGTTCTGTGGAATCTTAACTTTTGGCCCTGCTACACACTTGCAAAGAGTAATCTGTTTTACTGGTCACTTGACCCAAATTACAAGTCTCCTCATGCATGTCTAGTAGTATCTAGTCATGCAAACACTTTTGATTTCATTTATCAAGGTTTTGAGATTTCTGCCACCACCCTGATACAATGATGGTGAGTAGGAGTTCAGTTGTGCTCAAAGCATCAAAAACTTTACAATCAAAAACATCAACAGCGACATCTCGCTCCAGAGACAATGTTCCCTGCAGTGTTCTCCATGGATAATCCACAGCACAGGGCTGCTGAGAGTTTATTTTTTCAGATTCAGTGCAGACAGTATAAGACTGGCCAGTGATCAATGACTGACTGTAATTTAAAAAGTAATTAATTAATCTTAAATGTATAAATAAGGAAAATGCTCAGCTGTAAATAAAGAAATCACTGATCAGTTTCAGGTCCTGGTATCGTTCATGCTTGCTCACAGTCACACACATGGCCTACCGGGAGCCAGCATTAATGTTATTTGCACCTTTGCTCCTCAAGTTAAAATGCAGACTGTGAAAAAGGTCTATCTAAAGTGTTTTCACCTGTTCTGGCTGATTTAATTGCAGGAGGGCTGAACTATGCGGGGAAAATCATGATGTCACCAAACATCACAAAATCAAGCAAAGTGTGGCTCTCTCTGGCACAGCTGGTGCTCCGCAGACTCTTTAAGTACAGTAAAGTGTAAAGAACAGAAACAATTACAAGAATTCGTACACATTTATTATGAAAAACATCCAACATTTTGAATTGAATATCTCATATTTCAGATTCGTCCGAGAGGACAAGCTCAACCCTAAAACAGAGGGGAAAGACAGACCACACACACGGGGAGGAGAAACTTGGGGAGTGTGTACAAGCCACTAAATATCACAGAGTTCTTCTTTGGATCTCTAAGTAAAACCAAAGCATAAATAAATTAAACAAATAAGAAGATAAACAGGTAAAAATAAAAAGAAAGAAAGAAAGAAAGAAAATATTTGTGGTTCATTTTTTACCTTAATGCCTGCATTAAGAAAATTGAAGGATGGAGTATCAACTATGTTGTTCACATGGTAACCATCTAAAAAAACGATAGGATGATACACTGGGTGGGTGTAGTGGGGACAGGGTGGTGCACTGTGGTGGTCACTTTCTAACTACAACCTAGAAATTTGACGTAGTTTGTTGTTCACAATCAATCCGTTGTTGATGTTTCTTAACCTGAGCACAATGTTAAAATCCACAAAGAAGATTAGTTGTGCCAGTTTCTACAGAAATGGCAGATTTTCCAATTTCACCCACGAGTGATGTTATTTCTCAGATTTATCTGTGAAACAGCTTGATGGGCCATTGTCTAGCTGTAGTAAGATATAACCAATTCATTCATGACTTACAGATTTCCAAAAAACTACACAAAGCCTGAGCACCTCATCCTCTACAGGCAACATCATTGCAAACTGTACTGTCTCTGACGGTCCACCTACTCCTCACCTCTCAGTGTGCTGGTTCATACCTTACTGCCCCACCATCTACACAATCAGAATCACCCCCTGATCTGTACTGCTGGGCTTTTCAACACTAGATCCAAGAGCAGAATTACTCAGCTCCATGGAAACATTACAGCCACTCTGCATGTAAATCTTTGCCCAACATGACCTGAACACTCATCTTGAGCCGCATCCCATTATACTCCCACATGTTCTAATGCTTTCCTCTGTTCCTCCACCCACCGCACATCCTCATTCAAAGTCTTTAATGCCACCTCACGACTACGCCTCATCTGCTGCACTTTTCTACATAGCGACGTCAAACTCAGTCCCAAAAATCCACCACTTAGCACACTGAAGGTGCCTTCAGACAGAGAGTACGTTTTCCACATTCCTGAACCGATTAAGCACAGAGTCACACGGCCAGCTGACTTTGCATGATGAGCAGGAAAAATAGAAATATTTTGTCTCCCAAATGTCTGTGGGAAAAATGGATTAAGGCTGCCAATGAGAAAGCGAAGTTTCCTCCCATTCATCCAAATCCTGCATTGCTTGTTGTTGTTGTTGTTGTTGTACCATTCACTTAATAATTTGTTTTAGTTTATGAGGCTGTGGGACAGATTTGTTACCGTTGCAGCTTAAACAGTTCATTTCAGTTCTTTTGCATCTTGAGGTCTTTTAAGGCGATGTAACCTCGCTGTAGGTCGGGGGTCTTTTCATCAAGTTCTATCATGTTGTGAGCATTCAGTTCACTTTTTATTTCCATTTCAACTGTTTTTAGCAGTAACATTTCTTTACTTCTTGAAAAATGTTACAAACATATGGCTATCAATGGATAAAAAAAAAAAAAAAAAAAAATCAGTTTTCTTTGTAAAGCTCATTAAAATTCTCAACAAGTCAGACTGAGAAAAAAACAGAAGCACGAATAAACAAAAGATTTTTCTTGGTTATAATAATGACAATGAAACCATTGAGTGCACTAAATGTAAAACTGGAAATTGAAATGAGCTTCTAGTTGCACAATATAAAAACATTGATATCGCCCAATAACAGGACTCAATCCAACAGGAGTCAATCCACATTCAATGTATTTAACCCAGGAAGTGGATTTCCTTAAGAAAAAAAAAATAAAAATAACATTAATAAAAGGAACACATGAAACAATGAAAAAACAAAAGCAATGAAAATCCTCAAAACTCCCAAATTTCTGGAGACATTTTGTAATTTTCAACTCAACTTTACATAAAATAGCCTACCGCTGCTACTACTAGTTCATAACAAAGCTGAAAGATGAACAAAAATGAATACAGAGGTGAGAAGTAATATAAAAAGTAAACATCATGACTTTCACACAAACAAAAAGATAAGATAACAAAAAAAAAACAAAAAACATTTCATTACACTAGTGCTGTAACAGGACAGGGAATAGTATTTAGGCTGCATTTAGGCTTTTACAGTGCAAATGATGAGGAATATCTGGGTGACTGATTAATAATTGCCACCATAGACGGTACAGTCTATGGACTGAGCTGATAAATTATTGATTGTAATCAAATGTGTCCACAGTAGAAGTGACAGACATCATGTGGGACACATACAGCTTATGTGTATGATGAGTTTTGGCTGAAATCCATTGAAATAGTAGCATTTTACCTCTCAGACCCGTCCAGTGAAAACCATCTTTCTGCAAACAGTCAAAATTGAAAATTAAATTTGAAGCTACGTGGTTTTCACTGGACAGCGCGGGTCACCACCTTCACGCACTATCGGTGTTCTTCTTTACCTGACAGTCACACAAGGGCAGCATGTGAGCCCCTAATTTAGCATTGAGCACGCAACTGTTCGGGTCCGGGAGCTAAAAACCTAAATTTGGCTTCACGATGAAATAGCTTTGAATCACCCAGTTATTCCTCATCAAAGCGCTGTATACAGAGTGCTCTCACGATAAATAGGCTGCATAGGGAACACAAAGGACTTAGGTAGGCCTGTGTTTGGTTTCATGCATATAAAGAAAAATCCATGTGGGGAACAAGACTGATTGTAACACATAGTGCAAAACCCCTCAGAAGACAAAGGATGTTTGAATTGATCCCCCCTGATGCCACCTCAGCGTTTGCAGCAGTTTGGTTGTTCACTGTCGTGCCTCGAGGTTGTTGCTACATGACCTGTGATTCTACAGTCAGGGCATCTCACCATAGCGATGTTTTAAAGGGATCATGAATATCAAAGTACAGCAAACACTTCTTACCCCAACAACGTGGCACAGTTCTCTCCGCATGCTCCCCTCCCACCTGCCCACGTCTTAAAATGCGACTCAGTTTCCCCATTGTTTATTTCCCTCCCTCCTTCCCTCCCCCCTCCCTCCCTTTCCAGCAAAGTGAACTTTGGTCTAAGAAAACAGCAGGTTTCAGGAAGTGAGCTAGGCATAGTGGGGCTAATAAGGGCATGTTCACAAATATGAAGTGTTGCACAACACTGGAAAACGTGGAAACCGCCCCCCCCCCCCCGCAACAAACTGTCAACTCCTCATCTTTGATGCATGCTCCTGGTAGTCCTGACCAATGAGCCCTGACTGTGACCCTGAGCCAAACACAGCTCTCCTCTATCTGCTCCTTCTAGCGTCTGACAATCCTCCCCTTCCCACCTTAATAACCCCTCTATTCTCAACATCTGTATTGATAAAAAATATATTTTTGGTATTTCAAACTACTTAAATCCATCAAATCCCTTAAGACCTGGACAAAAAAAAAGGTTTTGAGTGACTTGATATCTACTTTACATATCTAAAACACTCATTTGACTCAAGAAACAACTTCAACTCTGATGTGTCACATTTGCTCTATAATGGTAAATCAACTGCTCCTGTTCCTTCCTCTGTATTTAAATATGTTCAACTACTTTTTGCCCAGGTCTATTGTGTCCTTATTCTTTTTAATCCTTCTTTTCTAGGGCTTGCTTCACTTTCAATTCAACCAGTTCAGGACGTTACTGTCTGCTACATTTAATCGTCTCAAAAATGTTTGGCGTGTAAAAACGGTCATATCAAACCTGTTAGGAAATACTGGTGAACAAATGGTCTACAATTGCAGTTTCAGTTGACATTGTGTTTCAGCTGATTGTATTGAAAGTGAATGGACAGCCAGCACTGGTTTTCTCCTCTTCCACCTCCCACTACTTCCTCATCCTCCTCAGCGCATCTTGTGTTCCACATCAGCGTTGGCCATGTTTGAGCCAGGGCTGGGGTCCTGCTGTCGTCTGGACTGGGGAGAGAGAGGGATGGAAGGATGAAAGGTGGGGGAGAAAAGAGAAGAAGGAGAAGAGGCGAGTGAGGATGAGACAGGTGGGAAGAGAGCAAGAATGATGTGTGAAAGACAGCAAGAAAGGGGTCAGGGGGAGAGAGACAAATTAAGTATAATTTTTCAAGGATTAACAGGTATGAAGAAACATTTGTAACACTTCACTTGAATCCCTTGAAATGATTCACTTCACGGTTCTCAGCATCACTAACAGTGAGGTGAGGTACGTGTGACTGGTTTGTTTACAGGTTGTAAAACACATAACTTTTAGAAGCAGCAGATAAACAACCTAAAAAGCATCTGCTATCAAGCTCCTGTATAAACAGTTAATGAATGCACTGTATGAGAGCTGTAATCATTTATATTCACCTTTTAAACACAGTGTTTATGAATTTGTTTAAAACAACTCACTGTGAAATGGCTAGCAACAGCCAATATATACATACACACACAGACACACTCATTCACAACAGACATGCGGGACAAACAAGCTTGATTAGTGTGTAATGATTGAGGTCATGTAAATCGAGGCTGATGTGGAAATTGCAGTTCCAGAAACTGTCAGTAGAGGGAGCCAGAGAACGCCATCACAACAAGGCTCAGTGATACTGTTTATACACTTTACTGATGTTGGTATTTTAGTCAAGGTAGCAAGCAGACAGACAGACAGACAGAGCGGCAGACAGACAGACATACTGGCAGACATGCGGGCACACACACGCGCGTGCACACACCACGTAGATCATTAGGTCACCATTAGAAGCCATCAGCATGACAAGACTTTTAAATATATTTCATGACTGGGTATAGTGTGTGTGTGTGTTTGTGAGCCTGTGGCATGGCCTGCTCCTGCTGTAAAAAATACTTGTGGTTATATGTTTACACTTAAGTGATAGCTGAGGGAAATTGGGAGCAGGGAGGAAGAGGGAGAAAGGAGAGAGGGGTGACAAAGTGTGGCAAGAGGTGAGGCAGAGAGCAGAGCAGACAGAAATGCAGACAGAGATAGTAAAGGGGTTGCTTAGTTCAACAGGAATGTAGTTTGTGTCATCTCAATGACTCACCATAATAGCAACATACACACAGTCACATGCACACACACGTACAGTATGTCATACTACCATTTTGAGTCCTCACAGCCAGACTGACTCCAGTTTCTGTCTGTCCCCTCTGGAAAGCTTTCTGCTGCATTATCAAAATACTCATGTGTGGCCCAATTAGAATGACTGGATTTTGGATCACAGTGGAGTCACGAGTCAACTCTTAACTGTTCAATACAGCGACGTCTGTTCTTGTGTCAGCCCCTTGAACTTAAGTTCATATTGGACGATTCTGCAGCAGGTTCACAGTCAATGCAAGAGGGAGTGCCATATTAATGTAGGGAGGAAGAAGTGTGTGGAGATTGAGGTGGTGGTGGATGGACGAGTGGCGTGTCTACCAAACCTATAATCACTATTTTCATATCAACAATGGATCTCATGACTACTTGTACGTGAAAGGGGTCGTTTGTCATGATGAATTCATAGAAAGAACTTCAAATTCAGAACTTCATAGCATGTTTTGCTCATCGTTGTGGGTTTCCTGCCTTTACGTCACTGTTTTAGTTAACTCTAGCTCAAATCAAGTGTCCACTAACACTAAATGTCCTGCACCAACGGCACTCACAAAACGTTATGGACTAGCTGGTGAACGTGATCTAGCAGCTGAAGAGTCAGACGTTGATGGAGACCAAAAACAGAGCTACAAGGAGAGTGAATAATGAAATTATACTCATCCAGTGGGCCAGAAACTGAACTGTAAGTGACTGCTAAAGTTGCTCCATTTAACTGTTGGATGAGTAATTAAGCTGTTTGCTAATATGTTAGCTATAAAGACTTAAAAGGTGTAATAGGTCAGTGTGTTTACAGCTTGATTTTGTTGACCCCAAGTGGACAAAACATCTATTATCAATTCATCTGTATCTTGACAAGCCCATCAGAGCACTCCTTCTTCTTTATTGTTCCTAAATGAATCTGATTGGTTAACAGCTGACATGTTGACTCGTCGTAGCAGGAAAGGCACAGGTGGAACGAATTACATTAACAGTGACCCAGATGAAAACTACAAGATTTCCAACTTATAAAACTTCCTTTCAGCAAACACTCGGTTATCTGTTTACAGTTTACAGCATCAGATAGTGCTATTTTTAGGCCGGAGTGACTTAAAATACACTCACATGACAGACATGGACAAGACTGAAATATGATCCATGACAAATTCTATAAAAGCCAGCCAGTAGAAACGTGAGGACAGAGGGCTCTGAGTGTACGAGGTAAAAACAAAGCTGCGCACAGCTGTGACCAAATCTCCTCTGTTTTCACATCACTGTTGCTGCTGCACCACGGCCGTCAGACGTGTCTTTGTCTTCGTGGAGGGGAGTGTTCTCTGCTAATCATAAGGGCAGGAGAACTTTCTGCATCGATCCACACACAGATGGAAGCCTGCTGGGCCGCTATAGGCTGCTTGACCACAATTCAATACTGGAGAAGTGTGTGTGTGTATGTGTGTGTGTGTTGAAGTCAGAGCAGATTTGCTGTATCTGCGAATTTGTACACATATGTGTTTGTCCAGTATCTGAATGTGTCTCTGAATGTGTGTGTGTGTGTCGGTGGTTATTCGTGTGTGTGTGTGTGTAAGTCAAAGCAGGGGGTCTGATGGCGATCAATACTAATGATATATTAATGCTTTCAGTGCCAGCTCATCATTCACCGACAAATGTCTTTGTGCTGAGCACTTGGAGAAGTGTGTGTATACGTGTGTGCGTGTGTGTGTGCGTGCGTGGAGTTAAAAGGCACATTTCTTCTCGATCTATCGCTTCTCCATCCATCATCCTGACAGGTACCTCCTGACCTTGAATGACTGGAATATGACTGCTTTTGGATGAAAAATGTTGTATCTGCCAAAATGACAAGGCTTCAGGAGCTGAGGGGGAAACAGCTTTATATTCAGTGAGCGCAGCAGTGAAAAAAAAGACATCAGCCTTTTCCTGCCGAGCTTTACTCTAATGAAACTTACTCAACCCAATAAAAGAAATGGATTCGAAGCTGGAGAGACATCACTTTCCCCAGCGGCATTTCTTCTAACTATGACGGTTTCATCTGTAGCTACTGATAACCTGTTAAATCGCCCTCATTCTGGGTTTGAGTGAGATGTTTAAGTTTGAGATTTTGGCTTGAAAATGTTCAACTGTAAGATGGTGAATACCACTTGTGGCCAAATATCACTCACTGCATATCAGTCAAGGCCTCATATATACTCCAGCCATGTACATTACAGTGAAATGTTGTTTATATAACATTTTTAAACATTTTCCTGGCAGATTAATATTTGAGGATGAAGCACACACGCCTACACCTCTTCATCCCATGCCTTGCTTTACTTAACTCCTTCACATTTCCTCCTCTTTCACATCTTCTGCTTTTCTGCTGTCTCTACCTCTATTACTACAGAAGAAATCAAAATGTATGTTTTACAAATATAGACTACTGTGCAACAAGTCCAAACAGAACGTAGTGACTGCTGATAGAAAGAGGAAGAAGTGAGCTGCGCCTTTGACTTGCAGGCAGTATTGACAGAGAGATATCTGGATGACTGGCTAACTCGAGAGCTGCAGACAGAAAGACAGACAGAAAGCGAGGTGGAGTTCAGACCACAGAAATGCAGAGGCTGAATCTGTGCAGTTATTCAGCAATGTTCGTTGGTCACACCCAAAGACACAGCTCAGAGTTGCAGTTGCAGGATCCCACTGTGACAACTCTTTTCTTACTAGCTTATCTCTAACTTTTGGTTCCCATGGGCCTCCTCTGCAAGACAATAGGAGTATTTCTGTTGCTAATTACAACATTCATTTTTGTTTTCTGTTCCCCGCTTACACTCTATAGAGGTCACTACTGCACTGCACAACAGATAAAACATGATGAACCAGTACTAACACAGGCCTACAGAGCGTCTCTCCACAAAAACATGCGTCAGAAACACTCTAATGTATATCTGTTTTTTTCTTAAACACATAGTATATCCAGGGCCTCAGTTTATGAATTATCAGCAAGATGCCTCAAGGGGATAAGATTCAGTTGTTAAGGACTGTGCTGTGTTATTGAGACACTTACTGAGATATTTTAGGATGTACGATATTTGTAGAGTCAAACTTGATGTCTAATGATGTATCAAGGGAGAAATTCTACACATATATACATTTTAGCAATCTTGTCAGAGGAGGAAATCAGTCATAAGCCAGATAAAATCCTGCTGTTTGGTCTGACTTTAGCAGTTGGAGTGAAAGCCTTTCAATAACTTTCTTAAAGTTTGAAATTACTTAATCGAGAGAGAGCTGCAGAGGTGAGCTAATCAGTTCGGATTTCCCAGCAAGTGAGTTAAAAACATGCACACGCACTCTATTTGGAATGGACAAACACAATATTTCTGAGGTGGAGTAAGAAGAGTTTCTTTTCTTTTTTACCCACAAAACTTTGTTTACTCAGCAGAAACAGGACCTGTATTGGTTCCTTTGGTGATTCTGGGCATTCATCAAGAATGTCAGGGAGTGAAGTGGATGCAAAGAGAGGCGTTTGATGAAAAGAGCGCATCACTCGTGGTGACAGAGAGAAAAACTCATTTTTGAAGGCCGCAGAGAAAATGCTAACTTGCAGCTAAAGCGAAAAAAAGAAAGAAGAAGAAAGAATAAAAACACACACTTAAACCTTATGTCTGATTTTCTGCTTGTTCCTCTCTCCTGTCAGCCTCTAGTCCATCACATGCATCTGATCCTTTTAAGGATTAGTTTGAGGTCTTGAAGAGAGCTGAATGAGAAGATTGATAACACTCTCTAACTGGTCCGTTAAATGTGATGCTGCAGCTGTTTAGCGTAGCTTAAAAACTGAAGCAGAGGGAAGGAGCTATCCTGACTCTGTTCAGGTTCAGGTGTTAGAGGATATTCACTAATTTTACACATCTGTAAATGAAGTCTCTGCCAGTGAGAAAAAGGTGAGGTATGAGGCAGTGAAGAAATGGCTGTGATGTATGGATCAGCGTATAACCTAAAGTGGGACATAGTTTACATTTTTCATGCCGAAACTGAATTCAAATCAATTTCAGTGCTAAACCCTTATTTTTTACAGTGTATATGGGCTTTTAGGGGATAGTTATGGTACATATATTGATTCAGCAGCAGATACAAGGTTTTCTTTTTCTCTGAGAGCCTCAGGGAAGAAACATGAGATCAGTCAGATGAAAGACGACATTCAATAAATGACTCTTTCTTTTCTTTCTTTCCTGTCTCGCCGCTCTGCTCATCTGTGCTTCTCACCGCCTTCTGTTCTCTTACTCCCTCTCTTCTTTCTGCAGGACCATGTGCTGCAAAGCTGTGGTAGGTCTCCATGAGTGTGTGTGTGTGTGTGTGTGTGTGTGTGTGTGTGTGTGTGTGTTGTGCAGACTAGCCATGAGAGGTTCACATCTCACTGTTTCAGTCTCTCATGCCACACAAGCTTTAAACAAGCATGAGCAGATATTATAGTCTTTAGAAGTGCATGCACATTCATGAACACACACACACACACACACACACACACACACACACACACACACACACACACACACACACAGATGTGACAACAAAAACACGCAGACAGCTGGCCGTGGTCACAGATACACACAAATAACGATGGACAAACACAAGAATGCACATACATAAATTTATCAGGTGGACACACACACGCACACGCATGCACGCACGCGCGCACACACCCACATGCACACACACACACAGGGTGGTTTAGTGCATGACAGTGTGATAGATGGTGAGAAATGAAGGACACAGACCCTGTTCTTTTCTGCTGGCTGTCTGTCTGTGTGTCATCAGTCCCAGATTTTAGAAACCACAGGGTCCTAAAAAATAAACAATTTGGGGTTCATTCGTAGGGCGTCAGCTTAGGAAGGGTGCCATTGATCTCCCCAAAGCCTTGCTGGGAAAGTGAGTTTGTCTCAAGTAATGAAATACATTTGGGACGATTTCAGAATTCGAGCTGACAGCGTACAAACTTCTGAATCTGAATGTGTGTGAATGTAAGAGGCAACACAACTTTGTACACAATGATCATTCAACACATGAAATGCAACTTCAGAACAAATCTCTGGACAATTCACACTTCTGGATGTCAGATTTTAAAATTGCTGTTAATTCGGTTCATCAGATCGAAGTTCTTGTTCTGTGAATAAACTACTTTCCCCTCTGAGGCTTTCGGGACACCTGACAAAACTGAGTCAGTCATTCAATAGTTCAGTAATATCAAATCAAATCAATTAGCACTTTAGATTCATCGTCTAACTGATCATGCACTAAACCTATGACTCAAACTGTAAAAATACTATTTAAATAAAGAATAACTAAAGCACACACCCACACATCACACAACCCTAAAGCCACCCCAAGCGCTAAGCAAAGAAAGTCCGACTGGAAATTTGACTCTGTGGCTTCAGTGATCTGGTGTTCAGTCTTTTCTGAACACCAATCAATACAGACCTACTATTAAGTAATTAATGTAGAACAGAATCTTATATCTTATATAAAAAATTTTTGCTCTTAATTTTACTTTGATATTTGTCGTTTAAGAGCACCAAATACATGTCTGAGTGGTTTGCAACCAAGACAAAGCAAACTGCACCATTAGTCAGCTGTTTTGATGATCAATAGATGAGTTTTCAAATCTGAAAATACTATCTGCAAATTTCCAGTTGGGTAAGTCTAGCCTTGCAAAGCCAGCCCACAGACTTGAGATTTCACTTTGCTCACTGCGGTCTGCATCACTTCAAACCGTCTGAACAGGAGATGACACGTTTCTATCACACGTGCCACACATGAATGAGATGAATGTGCGACCTGCTTGAATGTCTTCATTTGCTGCCTTTGCTTCCCATTTTCTAACTTCACAAAACAACAAAACTAAATCTGAAAAGAATAAATCTGAATAAATCTTAGGCTTAAAAGCGTCATGCAGTTTACAACGTAATTAAAGAGCGACTGAAAGTCTTGTTTTTGCTGACCTCCAGTGATGCGGAGGTGTACTCAGGGTGTGACCACTGAATCATCACTCTTTCATGTGCTCACAGGTGCCGCGGAGCACACGTCTGGCCACACCCAACAATGAAGATGGTTGTGGTCAGAGGTACAACAGGTTTGAAGTGAAACAATAAATGGAAAGTCCCGATGCTGTTTATCTGTAAACCGCAGTGTGCACATAGAGCTCATAGTTCACAGAGCACATGCCTCCCAGAACACATGCAAAATCAATTCCTGACATTAAGACTGGCTTTGCGAGGCTAAGATAGCTCTAAAGGGGAAGCAGATTTGTCCTGTGGCAGCTGAAGCTACACTGTGCAGTAACAGTCCACTTGTCTTTTTGGTAAAAAACGGCAGCAAACGTCCCTCTCACCTCTAGATCCTCTCTGTGTGATCGATCTCTGTCTTCAAAGTCTCTGGTTCTGCGTCGAGCCTCTTCAAATGCTGCCTGGGCCAGAGCATCCTCATGCTGCACGCACACACAAACACACACGTACGCACACACATATGGACAGGTAGAGAGTGAGAGTTCAGTTTTCTATCTTTTGCCTGATTAAGAGGTCTAAATGATAAAAGAGACAGGGTGTACATACATTGTAAAGCAGTTATTTCTTTTGTTTAAAGGAACACTCCACAGATTTAGCATTGAAGTGCTTAACACTGACTCATAATGGATCATCTTTAAGACATGCATTCTTCCTCCTTGTGAAAATCCATTAAAAACATTATCCAGGATGCAACTCAACTGCCAACAATGCAGTCACAGAATCAGACATATTATACAAGTAGCAGCTAGCATAGCCTCAAGTTGCTCGCCTCAAGCAGAGATGAGCAGTGGGCTAAGATTCCTTTTTCCTAACACCTCCATGTTTTTGCATTTTCAGACTCAAGTGACATGACTCAAGGCAATTTATCAGACTTTGCGCAGCTCCATCTGGAGCCACACAAAGCCTCATACAACTTGCAGCAGTATTCCCCAAAGACCTGTAAACAGACTTTGATGTAGTTCCCCTTCAAACAGGACACAGGCAGAGATATGAATTCAAGAGAAAAAGAGGAGGATGTGGAGAGTTTTTTCTGTTTCTAAAGATACATTCCTCTGTGTGTTGCGTTACCTGCGCCCTCTCCTCATCGTACTCCAGGTACCCCATCCCATCCAGCCTCTGTAGGTCGATCCAGCCTCTCCAGATCACGCACACCCCGTTCAAGATCATAGGAGCCTTTAAATGGACCTGGAGGGGAGAGACAGAGAGAGACACACAGAGAGAGAGAGAGAGAGAAAGAGACAGATTAATGCCAGTGGCAGTTTTCTCTTCATTTGCACAACATCACTGCAGCACCGTACTACACTTTCAGGAGTGCAACACATTTGAGCCTTTGCATTAGCTTAGTATTTTTTGCTGCATTTCTTGTTCTGTTTGTTCTGCTGCTACTGTTTAAAACTCTCTGATGTACTCCTCTTAAAAAAGTCTAAGGTGTTCAGTGACATGGAAAACAAGACTGATGAAAAGAAAAGACAAACAGACTGAGATTTGGTACTTTTCCAGAACCAGACAAGACTGATTTTCTTTTTCTCATGACTGAAGAAAATATTGGCCAATTGAACATTCGCCTTAGGAAGGAGCAGCAGCTAATTTGACCTGGAGTTATAAACGAAACTGCAATTCTGAAGTCAGGAACCGTCAGCTGTTTCTCCAGAATAATAAAGAGCTCTGTGTCTGGGAGATCTTCTCCCTACCCCCACTGTTACTGCTGTGAAAGAGGAAAAACCACCAACTACGTCAAAACCTCTCCAGTACAATTGAGTGTTGGGCTAGTAAAACACACACACATACACACACACACGTGCATTTACATATGCGTGCATGTGCGAAATCGCTGGAGCTTAGTGTGTCTGTATGAGTGTGTGTAAGAACACATTTGTACAAATCTGTGTATGTTTAGGTGTGTGTGTGTGTGTGTGTGTGTGTGTGTGTGTGTGTGTGTGCTGTTGCTGATTGTCAGTCCTGCTTTAGTGGAAAAGTAAGCATTTGTATTGGACTTTGTGGAGACAAAGTGATCCAAAGTAAACACCATATGCCTAAAAACATTTTCTTCTTTTCGTCTTTCGTGTGTGTGTGTGTGTGTGTGTGTTTGTGTGTGTGTGTGTGTGTGTTAATATTCATGGCAGCTGACCAGGGTCTGTGACTTATTCAGTGGCTTTATTCACACACTGGCAGCTAAAATACTATGACTTTGTGGTCTTTTATCCTGGGATAATGGTCTCAGCCTGCAAAGCTCTCCGCTCCTGTTTTACTTATTTATCTATTGAAAATAAAAGTCATGCTCCTTTGTTTGTCTTTATCTGCGCAGGGGAGAGCAGGTTAGTGGGAGAGTGTGCCGTGATAATGAGTGAACCAGAGGTGGATTCTATGTTACGTGCACTGAGCAGCACAGTAAGCCCAGTGTACAGCGTCAGACTGTCAGACAGACAGAGGAGGGTCAGACTGTGTCTCTTTCTTAACTCCTGCTTATATTACATGGCTATGGCTCTATGCCAGGAGGACAGCAACATAAACACTAAATGTGTGTGTGTGTGTGTGAGCAGAGGGAATGTGTATATGTGTAGGACCATTACTGTGCTTGGATTTGGCAGTCTGTCTTAGCTGCTGTGGGTAAATTCGAGCTGCTGACGCAGGGACAAACTCAACTGTTTCTCAACATTTGGCAATAAAAACTATCTTGTTAAGGGACAAGATGATCTTTTCTGGATAACATCCAGGGAGTTTGGCCAGGTAGTGGAATTTTACCCTTCTCTGGAGCTATTTCAGGAACGAGTCCTTCCAAAATAGTCCAATATTTACCTTGTTATGTCATAGATTTTCCTCTCCGACTAGCGCCGTGTTATGCATTTATATGTCGTTTTTGCCTCCAAACATAATCCGCTTCATTTTAAAGCAGAATTAGCAAGAATTATCACTCAGCTCTGCAGTTTCCCTACGTCCTGCAGAGCTGTTCAGCGTCTTTCAGCTCATTGTTTTATAGGGCGCAACTTTGCTGTTTGCTTAAGTCGAACCGGGTCTTCTGGCTGAAGAAACAGCAGAGATGCCTTCTGAGGTGAGTCTCTTTGATTAGTTGGACCTATTAAAGACTGAATATTCATTTGGATGTGCTGTACTCCTTTTACTTCATTTTGTTTCCTCAGGACTCCTCTGAAATAAATGATTTATCTAATCACTATCAGGCTGAGAAAATATGCATAGACACACAGTCTTACCTAAACACAGCTGTATGAGCTTGTCTTTCAGCCAAAAATGTGCCAAAAAAACACTTGATAAAGAACAAGATGAAATCACATTTGCCCTTTTTCTTTTTCTTTTTTCCGTCACATTGTGTTCCTCTTTCCCATGACACTGATTTCTATGAGGAAGAGACAGCGAGAGGCAGTGAAACCCACACTGTGTTTTTCCCAGGGTACAAAGCTTTCAGGTGGTATTTTTATCCAAGTAAACAAGTATTTAGGAATAAATTAACAGAATAAAAGCCCCCCCCCATCAAACACACACACAAACACACAGATGACTGGATTTTTCTGTGTGACAGTGGGCAAGATCCACGTTCCTGCATTTTTACTCAGGCTATTTTTGGACAGCCTCTCACAGGGACCTCTTTTACCACAGCTACCCACACTGCACCGGGGCTGTAGGGAAGCCCGCACTCCAAGAGACTGTGGGTTTTTGTGTTTATTTTTGAGTGAATGTTTTTCTGTGTGTCTCTGTGTGTGTGAG